>CAUYTI010112902.1:0-18391 GCA_963575145.1 Galago senegalensis | reverse complement strand
CGAGGAGGCGACCTCGGGAGGAGACGCGGGACCCAGAGCAGGCGACCTCGGGAGGAGACGCGGGACCCCGAGCAGGCGACCTCGGGAGGAGACGCGGGACCCCGAGCAGGCGACCTCGGGAGGAGACGCGGGACCCAGAGCAGGCGACCTCGGGAGGAGACGCGGGACCCAGAGCAGGCGACCTCGGGAGGAGACGCGGGACCCAGAGCAGGTGACCTCGGGAGGAGAGACGGGACACTGAGCAGGTGACCTCGGGAGGAGACGCGGGACCCCGAGGAGGCGACCTCGGGAGGAGACGCGGGACCCTGAGCAGGAGACCTCGGGAGGAGACGCGGGACCCCGAGGAGGCGACCTCGGGAGGAGACGCGGGACCCAGAGCAGGTGACCTCGGGAGGAGACACGGGACCCCGAGCAGGCGACCTCGGGAGGAGACACGGGACCCCGAGCAGGCGACCTCGGGAGGAGACGCGGGACCCCGAGGAGGCGACCTCGGGAGGAGACAGGGGACCCCGAGCAGGTGACCTCGGGAGGGGACACGGGACCCCGAGCAGGCGACCTCGGGAGAAGGGTGGCTGTCACCAGAGGTTGGGGAGGGCCTGGGGCAGCCAAGAGGCTGCTCACAGGGACAGCATCATAGTTAGACAAGAGTGTGAGGCTGGCAGCCTATTGCAGAGCAAGGCAACTACAGTTAATATGTTTTATCTTTCAAAATAGATCAGAGAGAATTTTGAATGTTCTTACCAAAGAAATGATAAATATTTGAGGTGATGAACATGGTAATTACTCATGCACACATTCCACAAGGCGTCCATGTATCAAAATATCATTTTGTACTCTATAATATATAGAATTATTATGTGTCAATTAAAAGTAAAATAAAGCCTTTAAAAATGAATTTTTTTAATATCTTAAAGTGCATACTTTAGTAGACTCACAGACAAGGGTAGCTGACAGATGATGCATGTGGAAGGCTGTCTGTTTAAAACATATGACTCACATCTCAGCCCTGTCCCGCTATCTCCCGGCCCCCAGAATGCCCTGTCAGCTGTACCGGGAGCCTGAGCAGAGCAGGCTGAGCAGAGAGGAGGAGCAGCAGAGCAGTAGCCTGTCAGAGGAGATGTGCACCAGCCCAGACCCACATCTGCTCCCTCATCTGAAACTGACTCTCGTCCCGCTGTGCAGCCATCTTTGGTGGCATCAGGGCAGCTGTTGGGTGGTCAAGTCTGGGGTGCTGAGTGGCCCCATTTTCTAAGTTTCAGATGCTGGAAGGTGAGTGATAGGGACTTCACCAGGAAAAACTCTGCTCTTAAAGTCCCCTCTGCTGACAAGTGGGACAAGTGGGGCTCCCGGGGGAGACGTAGCCAATGAGCTCTCCCAGTCTGCCCCACACGGACGCCTGTGGTCTCTCTGGCTCATCACTCCTCATCGAGGAAACAGAACCTGGGTCCAGCAAAGAGTGGCGAGGAAAAGCTAAGTGTCCATGTGCAGTGGCTGCTCTCAGTAGTTTCCACAGCAGACAGCTCCACCCCAGCCTGAGGACCCCTGGACCCTGAGTGCCCCTGATACTTAGTGGAGACAGGGCTGGACGCTCCTGACGTGGGGGGAACGTTGCAGAGGGAGCTGCATGAGAGACTGGAAATGCCGCTCCTTCCAAGGAGCACACAGC
This sequence comes from Galago senegalensis, assembly GCA_963575145.1. Taxonomy (NCBI): domain Eukaryota; kingdom Metazoa; phylum Chordata; class Mammalia; order Primates; family Galagidae; genus Galago; species Galago senegalensis. The sequence goes on along the minus strand of CAUYTI010112902.1, from coordinate 16,725 downwards.
TTTGTCACATCAAGAACAGCAACGCTGCCTCGCAGAGACGCAGACACACTGGAAATGCAGTGAACTTGGTGGGAGCCGGTGGTGGCAACACGGCTGTGAGACTAGAAGGCTCAGCTCTGTGCCGCCAGCGGCTGGGAGGACAGCAGATGCTGGGAAGCTACTTTAAAACCTTTCTGCAAAAGGATGGATGCAGATAGCCACATACGATGGAGAAGTGTCATTGTGTTAAGAAACACGGACGCCAGGGCAAAAGGAAACCTGAATATGAATTTTTAAAAAGTCCAAAGGCTCTGAATGGGGGAAATTTCCACTCCACAATTTTTTTTTTTTTTCCCTTAAGACGTGCAAAGAAGTGAAGCTAGAACCAATCTCAGGTTAAGTGAACACCAAGGATATTTAAAAAGGAAAGGGAGGGTTATCAATGAACTGTGGCAAAGATCATGGGCTCCTCATCTGCAAAAGGAGAGAATCTGTGATGGGCTGCGTGTGATGGGCTGCGTGTGACAGGCTGTGCGACCAACCAGAATTCATTCAAAAGGTAACAGGCAGCTGCTTCCTCTGCACCCGGCCACCCAGCAACAGCCTGATTCCTCTGACACATCACCTCCAGTTTGCAAACCTAGGGGAGCAAGGCTCTCTGTGCCTTTAGCAGGAACCAGTGCACTGGAAAGGTTCCTGGAGGTGGACTGGAGGCCTGTAGCCCCCAAATGCTGCCGAGGTGCCTCTCAGTGGGCTTTTAACAAGCACCCATGGTAAAGGTTGTAGGGTCCCAAACAGCTGTCTAAGGCCGTGGTCCTCAAATTACTGGCTGAGACTTATTAGTTAAGTTTTTTTTTTTTTTTTTTTGGTTAGAGTGCTATGGCGTCACATCTCACAGCAACCTCAAACTCTTGGGCTCAGGTGAACCTCCTGTCTCAGCCTCCTGAGTAGCTGGGACTACAGGTGCCTGCCACAATGCCAGTTTTTCTATTTTTAGTAGAGATGAGGCCTTACTCTTGCTCAGGCTGGTCTCGAACTCCTGAGCCCAGGTGAGTGGGCTCCCTGAGTGCTGGGATTATAGTTGGGAGCCACCAAGTCCAGCCTATTATTAGTAAATCTTGAAATCAGCTTAATGCAATTTACATTTGAAAAGAAACAAAAAACAAAAAAAATATTGACGAATGCAGTGCAGTAGATGTTTAGATTCCCCCACATACATAGCTGTGGGTGTGCAGGACTGGGGGCACAGTCAGGGCCATAGCTGACCCCTCCCCACAATGGCCTCCCCCTGCACCAATACCCCCTCAACACTCCGCCCCCCACACTGACCTCTCCCTGCACTGACCCCCTCCCCACGCTGACTCTCTGCACTGACCCCCTCCTTACATTGACCTGATCCTCACAGGTGGGAGTGTGTCTGTGTGTCAGTGTGTGTGTGTCAATGTGTGTCAGTGTGTGTGTCAGTTGTGTGTGTCCATGTGTCAGTGTCAGTGTGTGCCAGTGTATGTGTGTGTCACTGAATATCAGTGTGTCTCAATGTGTATCACTGTCAGTTGTGTGTGTCCGTGTGCCAGTGTGTCCGTGTGCCAGTGTCAGTGTGTGTGTCAATGTGTGTGTCAGTGTCAGTGTGTATTGGTGTATGTGTGTCAGTGTGTGTATGTCATTGTGTCAGTTGTGTGTCAGTCTCAGTGTGTATGTGTCAATGTATGTCAGAGTCAGTGTGTGTGTCAATGTGTGTTAGTGTCAGTGAATGTCAGTTATGTGTGTCCGTGTCAGTGTATCTGTGTGTGTCTGTGTGTGTCAGTGTCTCTGTGTGTGTGTCAATGTCAGTGTGTGTATCAGTGTCAGTGTGTCAGGGTGTCAATGTCAGTGCGTGTGTCAATGTGTCTGTGTCAGTGAGTATCAGTGTGTGTCAATGTCTCTGTGTGTGTGTCAGTGTGTCAATGTCAGTGTGTGTCTATGTCAGTATCAGCGTGTGTCAATGTCAGTGTGTGCCAATGTCAGTGTGTCAGCATGTCAGTGTGTATGTGCTGGTGTTTGTTGGTGTGTTAGTGTGTCAGTGTCTGCATGTGCGTGTGTGTGTGAGCACGTGTGCAGGTGTGACTTACTGAGCAGACACATCAACTCCAGGCAACAGAATGGGCTGGCTGGGCCGGGCCAGCCTTTGCGGTCACCCTGGATGGTGGTGGGGTCCTTGCTGGTCTGTGTCTGGGACGCTCCGGACTGCAGGCCTCCTGTTCTCCTGGTGCTCCCTTGCCTTCCCCGTGCACTGCGGCTGCCGCCCCTTTGCAGGTACTTCTGCTCCTGAGATGCCCCAGTGGACGCCTTGCTCTGCACAGGCCACACGCACTTCCTGGAAGCCTTTTCCATCCTCCCACAGTGGCTGAGGGCCACCCTCTGTCCCCAAGGCTGCCCATTTCTGTTCCTATCATGTCCCTTCCCGCCAGCTCCATGGGGCCTCCGTGCTGCACCCAGCTCCCCGAACACCCTTTGAGGGGCGACACACAGTAGGTGCACAGTGAGCAGCTGTGAGCGGCCCGGGACTGAACACCGAGCTCAGTGCTGCCTCCTGCACTGTCCACGCCCACCAGACCCTCTGCCAGCTGCAGGGTAAGCACCCAGCTTTCAGAGGGTGCTGAGCGAAAGTGAGGTCTGTAGAGGAAAAAGAGAGTAGCCAGCCTGACACCCTGCCTTGACCCTTACATTTATTCACTCATCTGGATAAGACAAGTAACTAATCTCGAGTCAACACGTTGTGAACTGCAGCAATCTCAGTTCTTAGGAAAAGTGAGTGTTTGTTATTTTATGCACCCCATGTATTGACAAAAAACAAGGCATTAGCTTGTCAAAGGAGATGAGAAACACCTTGTCCCATGCCTCTCCTTGGCCTTGGGCTCCCCAAACACGGCCACCGACATATGCCCGTCACAGTTGGCCAGCGGCTGTGAACTCAGTGCGTCCTCTTACCCCAGGCACAGTGAGGTGATGGTCATGTCTCATGGGAACAAACCAGGTCCCAGGCTGTCTTGGTCTGAGACATGCAATTGCATTTTGAAGACAACCTCATGTCCCCTGGGGGGGGGGGAATGACACATCCCTCCAGGTCTGTGACTGAGGATGAGACTCCCAGCAAAGCTCGAGGGAGCAGATGACATTCAGAGAAACTGCCAACCCAGAGTGACAAGAATCTCACTGCATGCCAGGTTCATCATAGCTCACCGCAGCCACACCTTCCCTCAGAAGAGTTTGGCTATTGATATATTTTCCATAAATATGTTGCCTGAAAACCTGTTTCCTGCTCCCCAGGATGACCTTCGGGATCATGTTTTGAGAACAAGGTGTGAGGACTCACCTTCAGCTTCTCTGCTTGGCTGGCCCAGAGGAGGCCGTCACCTCACTGCTGGCCTGAGGCCTGTGCCTGGTGTGGGGGGAGGAGGAGAGGACAGAGTGTCCCTACCTTGTGCAGCTCCACGGGGGTCGGGGACACGACCTCCTTCATGTCTTGTTTCACTTTCCGCAGGGGCACAGACTTCCTGCCCACGTCGGAGGGCAGGGTGTTGCTCCGAGCGGTCTGGCTGTAGTGTGGCCGTGAGCTGCCCCGTTCCTGGAAGCTGGCCTGCCGCCCCAGCTGGCTGCGGGCTGTCGGAGCCTCGCGATTCAAGCTCAGTGTGCTCCCCGACATGATTGTTGCCTGTGGCATCAACAATTTTCAGAAACAGTTAAGCTATGGCCAAGGAGAGGGTGAGCTGCCCAGCACTAGGGACATTCCTCCTCCTGCCCAGTCGAGATTCGCCTCTTCAGGGCAGAGCCAAAGGCTAGAGAATGGACTGCAGGCTGGACCAGCATGTCTGTGCAATGCTTTGCAGTTTACAATGCGTAGCTCTAATCCAATTTTAGTACCTACGCCACTCAGTTTATTTAATCACATACCACCCCTGGCAGTTGGGAGGCAAAATGAAAGGCTGTGACAGCTGCTTACTGCAAATCCCATTTTAAGCACTAACTTTCCTGTGAGTGGCCCTAACAGATGGGGTTCACAGGCTGCCTGCAACTCATCTCATGCAAGTGAGTGGCACTCTTCTCAGCCCGGCTCCCAAGAAGCCAGCCATCGCCAGACACAAAGGCAGGGGCCTCCGCAGGATCCCCGCCAGCACTGTGTGCTCTTTCCTCTGGCCTAGGGGCCTGTCCTTGAGGCCTGTGGACCAGTGCGGCCCCATCTCACTTAGTACAGATTAGCGTTCCCTAGAAAGGGCCTTTGTGTAAGGTCTCCAAAGGGATGAAGACATGATGATTTATGCTATTGAGTTCAACCCTTTACTCAAAAGCTCTGAGACTGGGGTGGGATTTCACCAGTGAACTGTTGGTCTGTTCAGCTTCAGACGTGTTCCCTGTGCAACTCACAAGCTATGGCAAGATCAGCTCCTAATGACGACTCTTGGAACTGAAGCACAAAAGGGTTTGAAACCAGCATCACATCAGGGCTGCTGGTTCTCAACGTTACAAGATGCTGTGTTCTGAAAATAGTTCCATGGCCAGCTCTGCACTCCAAGATGTGATGGTGCATGAGGGTAAATCAGCACTGGGGAATCTGCCTGAAACCACGGGAACAGGCACCCACTTACCACGTGAGTGGCTGCAGTGAGACGTGGCTGTGTGTGGTGCCAGCGCCAGGACAGACACTCTGCTTAACCTGCTGAGAGCTCTCAACACGTTCCCCCAGTTAAGCCTCACAGTAAGTCCCTGAGGTGCTGGGTGAGTCGAGGGTACTTACTTTCCTGAAATACAGATGAGGAGGGAGCCCTGCCAAGTGAGGATCATTTTCTTTTTTGTCTAAGATTCCAGAATTCTAAGACTCACCTGGTGTTCAGCTATATACACACCACTGGCAAGATCTCTGAGTGACAGCCATGTATTGGCACACGTGTACTCTAATAACATGCACACCTAATAACTCTGCTGAAAAGGAACAAAACAAGGAAACTTACAATATCTCGACTAGATCAGTTATCTCATTGATAACTGTGAAAAAGAAAACTGTAACTGTAAAACTGCTAAATCTTATATACTTATGTGAGTGTTGTGGGTAGAACCTGATTTAACACTTAAGCAACGCTACATGGTGGATACTAAAATCATTCTACCTCCCACTGAGCTAAGAAAGGGGTGCCTGGGTGAGGTGAGCAGCTGCCCGTGAGTCTGGGACTGGAGAGGACGGTCCAACCAGAACCCTGGCTCCTGGCCACTGGGCTGCATTGCTTCCCAGTCAAGATATGAGGCTGAACCACATACATAAAAATTCCTTTTATTAGGTAAAGAAAATCTAATATTTAACCTGAGTTATCCATACCACGGCTTGTTTCAGATAATTACCTTTCTTAAGTTTATTGGAACCTTTCATACCAGCATCACTGGTCCCCTGGTCCCCTCTGTCTTAGGCTCCTGCCCACATGTGTTGTTCTGTCTAACCTGCTGGGACCAGCAGTGGGGACAATCTACCTACTATTTTCTTCTATTTGGACTAGTTATTTGCTTTGTTTGTTACAATTATTTTCTATTTTATAAAATATTTATTTTTTTATATTCATTTTCCATGGAATAGCAGGAAACACATTGGAAGTAAAACGCCTAATCACTGCACCTCAGAGACAGAAGTTTTGCGATGACGAATCTGTCTCAGTTGTCAGAGAAGAAATTACAGATGGTTTAGAAGGAGTTCTCGGGGAAGAATGTGACATTGCCAATAGTTCTTGAGTTCAAGTTTTCAGACATGGCTTGACAGCTCCATTGAAAGTGAGCTGCAAGTAGCATCTGAGAAGGAATAAAAACTAAAACACAAGTGTAAAAACTGAAATAAAAAAACTAAATAATTATTTTAAATTGCTTAGGATTTGTTTTGGCTTCAAGAGTGTATGTTGCCTGTTTTCAGTTGCCGCAATTTGTAAGTTCCTTCTGAGGCAACTTAGAGTTTTCTATCTGACATTTATTCAGATCTTATATTGTTTAAAAAAGCTAATGCACTGATCATTTATCAAGAAATGGCAAGAACACTAATAGTTAATTTTTACTGAATACATTATTACTCTATCGAACATTTGTTAAGTGCCACTTAAGCTTAAGCTCATTACGATCCCTGGGTTTTGTAGAAATATTTGGTGAGAAAGGTTAAAAACTTGTCCAAAAATGTGTTTGGATTTTTCTCTTTTGTTAGAGCTATCCATTTTTCATTGCTAAAGCTGAACCTAAGTTATTGCTGGCAATAGGGAAAATGATGAGTAAATTAATTAATTTTCATTTTCATTTCAACTGTAATAATTTTTCACTTTAGCTAAGCTTCTACCTTTATTAGTGTTACACTGGGGTTTAACTTTTAATTCTGGATGTAAACTGGGAATCTAGGTCCAGCCATATTTTTTGCATAATAGCAATTCCAGTCAAGAGTATGGAGTTCATCTAAATTAATCAGTTAATATTCTTTGTGATAAAAGTATAATTATGAATTTGCTAATCATTCTTCCTAGTTGGGGATTTTAATTTCTCTTTGGCTTATAAATTCAGCCTGTTTCCTTTCTGCATTTCAGGGGCGACACCTGACCACCTTGAGCTCTGTCAGAGCAAAAGTATGTCAGAGACATAACTTTTCTGCTGGTGGGTGTTATTTTCATGAGATAACTAAATTTCTGGGTCAAAACACAACCTCACTGTAGTGCTTTTCACATCATTTTCTTTTTACTTAATGTAAAAGAAGCTATTAAAAGATAGCTTTTCCTTCAAAAGAGAAGTATCAAAAAGAAAAATGAAAAAGGCATATGAGCCAAAATGTGCTTTCAGACGCCAGGTGTGTTCAGTAACTGAGCTGTGCTGGTACCTTGCCCTTCAGGCCACTTGGACTCATCGCTGATACAGGAGGTGGTAAGAGTTTAAATAAGCCAGGTGATACGTAAGCTTCCACTCTTTTTGAAAATTGTATAAACAGGAATCAATTGCTAACATCTTAATGAATTTAAAATTTATAGGATTATCCATGTCCAGGTCCTTTAACTGTGCTCTGAAGCTGAAATTCATGCCAGGTGATACGATGATGTTTACAAATTCACACTAATAGTTTTCTTTATAATTCTCTTTGCAGATTCACAAACATTAGAATCACATAAAGAATCCACACATGCAATTGAGAAGCAAAATAATATGAAGATGAGTGATCATCTAAGGATTGCAAGAGTTTCGCCCCATTGTGCCATTCACATTCCTTATGGTGACTTGGGGACCTCGTATGACATCAAAATAAAAATGAGACTTTTGCCACTTTATTTTTTACAGCTCAGAAGATTTAAAAGAACATAAAAGGAAACAGTCCAGGACTTCCCAGACTACAGTGAATACCGTCAGCAAATTCACGGCTTTGATTAAAGAACTCAACAGGAGTTCCACTATCCTGCTCCATCTTGCTCTTTCCCCAGTTTCACACTAAGTTAGTTTGGAATCAGGAACTGCCGTCAAAGGCAGAGTCTCTGCAGTATTTTGGCTACTTATCAAAGAGACTGGCCTTGCTCACCAGCCGAATTGCCACCTGCTTTAAGGGCAGAACAAAATAAAGTACAATTTCCTCTTATGTTCCTCTTAACGACCAAATTAACTTCTGTACCAGGTACGAATGAGAACATGCCAAATCAACCTTTCTGAAGCAGCTCAAAGTGGGATGCTACAGCTGGACCGCGCCCGCTTCCCAGCGGCGTGGTGGGGACAGGGCAGTCAGGGTTAGCGGGAGCAACGGTAAGCCACAAGTCAGTAAGCCTGGGGTGGGAATGGAGGTAAACAGTTCCAGCTGCATTGTCTAAAATCAAATTGCTGTCCAGAAGGCGGGGCGGGAAGGGGGCTCACAAGCAAGAGTACAACGTGAAGGGTAGCTACCAAGAGGCCCACGCTTCTCAAAGACACGCGCCTGTCGGCTCTCTCCTGTGGAAAGGGTTAAAGCTTTTAAATGAACTGGTGTGACAAATGCAAACTTAAAAGGACCAAAAAAATGAGTGTAGGAATGAAGACAGCAAGGAGCAGACCGAGGCTACCTCCAGCTCTCGCAGGATGCCCGACTGGCCACAGGTCTCCAGGTCCTCCAGCGCTTGGGACCAGAAGCTTTCCTCTCGCTCGGCGTCGGTGCCTTCAGGAGTCCCTTCAAAGCTGCGGCCCAGAAACACAGCCTGCATCAGCCCCTCACCAAACACAGATTCATTCTGGGGCCGGCTTTCCCCCAAATGTGCCTGCCAAGTCCAGTGGCCCCAGCTCAAGGGAGCCGTGGGAAGAGCGTCACGAGCTCAAGGGAGCAGCGTCACAAGCAGGGGAAGACCATCTGGCTGCTAACCCAGGTCAGGTCACTCCCACCTGACCCTAACCCAAACCCTGACCCCAACCTCTAACGCTGACACCCAACCCTCCTGCAGATGGACAGATGGAACTTGGGAATGTATTTCAGCTGCTGTCTACAGCGCAAGATTAATCTAACTTTCCTCTAGGAGAGAAAAATATGTTTTTTCCTCTTATTATAAATAAATTAAATGCTATCCTTTTTTATGAATTTCCATAAAATGTTTTGGTAAGGATCAAAATGCTAAAATAATACTTCTTTGCTGAAAATATGTATCTTTCTTTTTTATTTTATTTATTTATTTATTTTTGCAGTTTTTGGCCAGGGCCGGGTTTGAATCCACCACCTCCAGTATATGGGGTTGGTGCCCCACTCCTTTGAGCCATAGGCGCCACCCTCTATCTTTCTTTTTTAAAAAGTAATCGAATGTGAAGCTTTTTAATAGAAAGCAGAGGGTGCTCATTGTCACCGAGTGAGGACAGGGCTCCCACAGGCTGGTTCCCAGGTGGGGAAGCCCAGCTCTGCCCACCCTGCAGCGTGGCACTGCCTGGCTGCTGCTGTCGGGGGAGTGGCAGAGCCCAGCCGGCATCCAGCATGGTGCTGGCGGCTCTCTGAGCCCACGCTGACTGTGGGCTGACTGCAGGTAGCAGATTCAAACCTGCCGTCTGGGTAAAGCCTCACCCGCTGGCTGTGGACTGGTCCCAGTCTTCGCTGCTCAGCCCCACGTCCGGGTACGTCTGGCTCCGAGGCTTACAGCCTGGGGACAAACTGCTTCTTGGTTTCGGGCTCCTCCAGTCATAGGTGTTGAAATTGTATCCTGGGGCCTGAAAACCCGTGCCTAAAACACAGACAGGGTGTTAACACGGGCCTGGGGTTCCTGGGCCACTGAGAAAACTCCCTGGGGCCGAGTGACAGCAGCAATAGCAGCTGCTCAGTGACAGCGAGAACGATGGTGATGGTGATGACTTACCCTGCACCCGGGACTGCGCTGAGTCCTCTGTGTGCATTATCTTATCCTTCAGAACCATCTCTGAAGGCAGGCCCCATTATCATCCGAGACTTACAGGTTAAAATGACAAAAAAATGCTTAGAGCCTCCTACCTGCAAACTGTCCTGGGAGTTCAAGCTGTAATCGTGGGAGAATTGGTTTCTGGACCTCGGCATGTGTTATTTCCCCAAACTGACTTAGCTGAGAGGGTCCCTGGGGGCCAAGACCTGCCTGCCCTCTCCCACCTCCTTCACTGTCCTTCTGCCCCTCTCCCAAGGACAGGGTTACTTCCTACCCATTTCAAACCTACAAAGGTGAGTGGGCCCTAGGACATAAAGCCCCCAGCTGGCAAATCAAGGAATGATTTGGAAAAGCCTCCTGTTACGAGACCAAGGTGTGAAGATCCTTTGAGTTTAGGAGTTCGAGACCAGCCTGAACAAGAGTGAGACCTGTCTCTACTAAAATGGAAAAATTAGCCAACCATGGTGACAGGTGCCTCTAGTCCGAGCTACTTGGGAGGCAGAGGCAAGAGGATCGCTTGAGCCCAGGAGTTTGAGGTTACTGTCAGCTGCCACACCATGGCACTCTACCTAGGGCGACAGAATGTCTCAAAACTCAAAAGTGGGAATGTCTCAAAAACAACAAAAGAAAGATATGGGGCTGCCTCTCCACCCTACTACTGCTGAATTGTGTAGTGAGCAAACCTGGGACCCATGCTTGGGCCTCTCTGAGCTTGACAGAAGCAGGAAGGGTTTGACAGGGCAGGGAGAGAGCTGGGGCAGACTACATGTATTCTCCTTAATTATTGCTTAGACCAAAACTATATTTCTTAGTCTCCCCCAAAGCTTGATGTAACTTCGTGAGACATTTTGGTGGTCAGTGACATGGCCAAGGGACCTTTTGAGAAGGTTCCGTACAACCTTTGTCTTCTTGCTGCTGGAATGCAAATGAAATAGCTGGAGCCCCAGCAGCTATTTTGGGCCATGAGAGAACTCCAAGGATGGACCCAAATGCTCGGCATAACAAAGCAGGCAGACATGCACAGGAGCAGGCATCCCTGAAGGCCTGCAGAGTGACACACGGGCTCTCAGGTGCCGGCTTCTTCATAATTCAGGCCACTATATTGTGGACAGTTTTCAGTTCTATTCAGCTGAACCAAATTTAAGTCCCAAATGTCTTTCCCTCAGGATAGGGAAATAATAATTCGACTTCTGGCCGCAGGACAAGTCCAGCTTTTGAAGAAAATAAAATAATTAAAAACACTGATACTTTAATTCACAGCTGACTCCAGCTTTTCTTTTTCAGTTGATTCAGAATTGAAGAAGGAAGAGTGCATTAAGTATCAAGACCCCAGGTGCTGGCAGGTACAGGTGAGTGAAGTGTGCTCAGAGGGTATGAGAAGTCTAGGTGGGTAGAAAAGGCTGCAGCAAGGAAGGGTCAGAAGACAGGGCTGGCGGAGTAGGTGGGGCCAAGAGGACAAAGAACTGTGTCTCTTAAATGAAAGAGCTTTGGCTTTATCGTATAACAAGAGAACCATCAGAGAGAGCTTTTCTATTTGCTATGAGGGAGTTGCATGACTAGACTTGGTCCTTCCAAAGATCATTGATAGACACGGGGACGGTAAGAAGCTCAAAGCCCAGGGAGGAGCAGCCACAGCACGTCAGACCTGCTGGAGGTGTCAGGACAGACGGTGCAGCTGGGGACACACAGGTGCTGAATGAGCACAAGACCCTTGTCCTGATGACACCATGGCCTCCTGTCTACTCCAGGACTTGCACTGCGGGGAAGAGATTCCTGTGCCTTCATCTGGATTTTCTGTGCAGCTAAACTAAGTCCCCACTTGATGCAGGTGGGTGATGATCATCTCGGTTTAAAATAGGGAGTTTTCTCTCAGGAAAATTAGGTTTAGGTAAAAGGCGAGCTGGTTGACACAGCTGAGAAGTTAACAGGCCCTGGGGAATGTTCCCTTATACCAGGATCAAACTTAAAAGCCAGAGAAGGAATGGAATCAATTCGGCAGCCCAGGAGTAAGAACAGTCAACTGCCAGAAATGTAATTAAACTTCGTTTTTATTGAATGATGGCATAAGCACGCAAAATCAAAGTACATGTATGATATTGAAAACTATATTTCAAATTAAAAATTGATAAATGAATTGGAGAAATAAATAATTTTTAAAAAGGTACAATCCTAAGTGATTATGTCTATGATTTAGAATTGGAAGCTTCTTTTTCCCCTTTCTTAATTTCTTATTTATCTGGGTTTTGGTATCTGGTCCTACACTTTGTATCGTAATGTGAGGCAAAAAATCCAGTCCAGATTCCTTTGAGAATAAAGTTTTGTTTTATTTATGTGCATGATGTAAGATAGGTCTTTCACAAACGCAGACACTTCTGAGAGTGAAAGACGTTAAGAGGTGATGGTTTTTACTTTTAGAGTAACTGTACCTTAGATGCTTGTAAATTTGATATCCAGCATTGCAACGCTGGTTTCTGTCCTAGAGCCGATTAGTGCCTCTTCATTCAAACTCAGCATTAATGCAGAAAAGTGAACTAAACACTGTCGGCTCCTCTTATGAGGTCTGGATTCAGGCTTCAACTCCACGATTCTGGGACTGCAGCTCCTGCCTCTACTTTCATTTTTTAGAAATCAAACTTTGTACAGGAGAGTAAGCCCCATGGTCCCTGCCACGCCTGTTCCTAAAGCCCTAATTTTATTAAGAATGAGAAAATCGGCTCGGCGCCTATAGCTCAACTGGCTAAGGCGCCAGCCACGTACACCTAAGGTGGCGGGTTCAAATCCCCAGTCCGCACCCGCCAAACAACAATGACGGCTGCAACCAAAAAAAAAAATAGCCGGGCGTTGTGGCAGGCGCCTGTTGTCCCAGCTACTTGGGAGGCAGAGGCAAGAGACTCGCTTGAGCCCAGGAGTTGGAGGTTGCTGTGAGCTGTGATGCCAAAGCACTCTACTCAGGGCAATGGCTTAAGCCCTGTCTCAAAAAAAAGAATATTGAAAACATAAATGTAATGAATTGCAAGTTAAATATTAGCTTCTTCCCTACTTAAACATTTACTGATTCTGCTTTCAGACAAAAGTAGATTTTTCATTCTCCTTACCTTCCCTCTCCAACCTCCATTCCGTTACAAATACTGTACTGATGTCCAAAAAACTAGCCTAAAACTAGGAAGGAACAACAGGCGACACAAGAGCTGTGGCAGTCCCCTGGCCTGAAAATCGGGCCCAGAGAAACAGAGAAAAATTCTATATGCAAAGCGCACTCAGACACTTGTCTGAGGAGGGAGGCAAGGGAGGAGGGGAGCAGGCATGTCCTTACAGCAACTTCTAAAATCAAGTGACTGCAGGAAAAATGGAAACGAAATGTCAGTTGCACTCACCAACAGGTTTAGCTGGAGTTTTACTGGAGAGTCTCTCCCTGGCAGTCTGGAGCAAGAGACTGCTGTCCCCCCCTCCCCCCACACACACCTACCCTGCCTAAGTCAGGAACCAGACTGTTCAGCTGACTGTATCAGCAAGTGAGCAGGAAAGGGGGGGGGGGAGGCAAGCATCACCGTGAGCTCCGCCTCTGGTCGGATCAGCAGCAGCATTTGATGAGTCTCATAGGAGCAAGAACCTTGCTGAAGACTGTGCATGGGTCTGGGTTGCAGCTCCTTATGAGAATGATCTGAGGTGGAGCTGAGGCTGTGATGCTGGTGCTGGAAGACGCTCCCACTGATTCTGCATCATGGTGAGTTGTATGATTATTTCATTATATGTTACAATGGAACATGAGCATACTAATAGAAATAGGTTGCACAATAAGGGTAATGTGCCTGAGTCATCCATAAATTATACCCTCCTCCCTCTGCCCTGGCCTGTGGAAAAATGGTCCTCCATGAAATTGGTTCCTGGGGGGTGGCACCTGTGGCTCAAAGGAGTAGGGCACTGGCCTCATATGCCAGAGGTGGTGGATTTAAACCCAATCCCGGCCAAAAACTGGAAAAGAAAGAAAGAAATTGGTTCCAGGTGCCCAAAAGGTGGCAGACCACGGGCCTAGGGCATCCAGTGACCTGCCGGAGTTGGGGTCAAAGTCTTCACCAGACAAGTTCCATCTGTGGAGCCTGGGCTACAAACACCAGGCCTCACGGCTTCATTTCTGCACCGCAAAGCGGAGACAAGCATTGGTTCAGGCCACTTTCTCTTCTGTTAGTTCATTCAAATTAATTTGCAGTAACTTACCTGTAGGACACTGATAAATAATTTTTCTTTTCCTTTCTTTCTTTCTTTTTCTTTTGAGACAGAATCTCATTATGTCACCCTGGGTAGAGTGCTGTGGCGTCACAGCTCACAGCAACCTCCAACTCCTGGGCTTAAGCGATTCTCTTGTCTCAGCCTCCCAAGGAGCTGGGACTATAGGCATCTGCCACAATGCCTGGTTGTAGTTGTCATTGTTTGGTGGGCCCCAGGCTGGATTTGAACCTGCCAGCTCAGGTGAATGTGGCTAGCTCTGTAACCACTGTGCTACAGCGCTGAACCGATAAAATAATTTTCCTTCACAGCAAAAACACTAGACCTGTTTTCACAGTCTCTCACTTGGTGTTTGCTGTCATCTGGCACTGCATTGCACACACCCTGCTGCTGATAGTGCCACAGAAGAGAAACTGAGGCCCAGAGAAGGCTGAATGTCCAGCTGCCATAGATGGGCCCCTCCAGGTCCCAGGATGGGTTCTCAGTTGCTCTGAGTATGTTATGGTGCCAAAGAGCCACAGGGCCACAGCCTGAGGGGAGCTGCTGTCTCCAATGTAGGCCTCCTGGGCAGGTGCTCTCTGTGGCTTAGTGCAGAATTGGAGGGGAGCATGGGGTTGCTTTGTGTATTGGCCAGGTATTTGTCAGCACCTACTATGTGCCAGGAGCTGCAGGAAGATAAAGTCTGGTTGTATCCTGTCATGTCCTCAGGGGGCTTTCAGCTAGAAGGCCAGATAAGACAGGTGTAAATAACCGCAGTACAGAGTGGGAAATGATCACTAGGGCCAGACCCATGGTGCTAGGAGACCACAGAGGATGGGGCTTCCTTCTGCTGGTGTAGGGGAGGAGGGGCGGAGGTCTCTGCACGGACAGCGGGTGTGAGGTTGGAGAACAGGTAATAGTCGTGTGTGAGTCACACACACATCCACACACCATGCACACACATGCACTCCAAGACACACATACTCATACTCCCATATACATGCACACATGTGACACCAACAACGCACACAGCCACTTACACCACATAACACACGTGTACACACGCACATCTCCACACACTCATGTAACAGCACACTTGTCACACCCATTCACATGCAAACATAAGCTCTCACACTAATGCTAACATGCACATACCCACGGGCTCACAATCACACACACCAGGCCCGCACACTCACACACACACTCTCAGTGCGTCCAGCTCTGGCTTCCCAGGGCTGCTGAGGGGCCCAGGCTCCACCTGGAACCCAAGATCTGCTGAGGAGCAACCAGGGCTTTAGACGCTGAGACAGACAAAGGAGCAGGTCTTCCCACTTTCCCGTCTTCCCAGGGCTGTGGGGGTCAGGGGCCGAGCAGCATCGCTGGCTAGGGCCAAGGTCGCAGCTCTGCCATGCTTCTAAATCAAAGATGTCTGGGGTGAATTACAGGCCTGGGAGCTACTTCTGTGTTCCCTAAGTTCTCCCAACCCGCCAGGAGATGGGACAGTGGTCACCAAAATTGTTCCCTGGTGACGTTTGCACATCTGGATGGCAGGAACTCTCCAACTAGCTCAGCCCAAGAACACCCTGCATCTGACCCAGTCAGGCACCCCTCTCCCTACCCCTCAAGTAACAAGTGCTTTCGTCCTATAAATACCAGTGACCAATTAAGGCCTTTGGGGGGTTGGGAGCATCCGAGCCAGGCAAATCATTTCAGGGGTTTGGAAGCGAATTCCAGGTCCCAATTTGATCCCAAAGGCTTTGCTGAGGTTCATACTATATTCCGTGTGAGGAACATGCAAAGCCCATCACTCCTGTGGCCTGTAAAGTCCACCTATTAGTATCATGATCACTCAGTGATTTACTCTGGGCCTCCCTCCATCCAAGGGCCCCTAAATAGATCGTAGGGTTCCCATCTCTGCCAGGGGAGTGCTGGTTCCAAAAGTATGCTTTGGGGGTTCCTCGGAATTCGCTGTGGGTGTTAGTTGTGGTATAGGAGATCAAGCTCCAAATAGAGACTTTTTTTTTTTTTTTGCAATTTTTGGCCAGGGCCGGGTTTGAACCCACAACCTCCAGTATATGGGGCCGGGGCCCTACTCCTCAAGGCACAGGCACCACCCCCAAATAGAGATTTTGTCCTCATGCTTCAATTCTCTTATTTTCCACCCATAAATTAGATCATAATTAGAATTCAGGTTCCTGGCTTGGCGCCTATGGCTCAAATGTCTAAGGCGCCAGCAAAGTACACTCATCTGGCGGGTTCAAATCCAGCCCAGGCCTGCCAATAACAACGACGGCTACAACCAAAAAATAGCCAGGCATTGTGGCAGATGACTGTAGTGCCAGCTACTTGGGAGGCTGAGGCAAGAGAATCACTTAAGCCCAGGAGTTGGAGGTTGCTGTGAGTTGTGATGTCACAGCACTCTACCCAGGGTGACAGCTTAAGGCTCTGTCTCAGAAAAAAAAAAATTCAGGTTCCTTCATTCATTTGGCTAACATTCATGAAATACTGACTCTCAGGCATGCCTTACATTAAGCACTGGAAATACATATCAATTTAGCAGCTGATCCCTGCCCTCTGAGGTTGCTGTGTAACAAGAAAAATGCATTTATTGGCTTGGCTCCTGTAGCTCAAGCAGCTAGAGCACCAGCCACATACACCAGAGCTGGTGGGTTCGAATCCAGCCTGGGCCAGCCAAACAACAATGACAACTACAATCAAAAAATAGCCAAGCGTTGTGGCACTTGTCTTGTAGTCCCAGCTCCTTGGAAGGCTGAGGCAAGAGAATCCCTTAAGTCCAAGAGTTGGAGGTTGCTGTGAGCTGTGACATCACGGCACTCTACCCAGGGCAACAGCTTGAGACTCTATGTCAAAAACAAAAAACAATGCATTTATCATGAGCTCGGAGACCTTTAGTCTCTGTCTTACTGGTACGTGAAGGAGTTTAGTAAGAGATTATTGAACGAGTAAATGGCCAATGATTAAGAATCTACCTGGGCTCTGCGCCTATAGCTCAACCGGCTAAGGCGCCAGCTACGTACACCTAAGGTGGCGGGTTCGAATCCCCAGCCCGGACCCGCCAAACAACAATGACGGCTGCAACTAAAAAATAGCCGGGCGTTGTGGCGGGCGCCTGTGGTCCCAGCTACTTGGGAGGCGGAGGCAAGAGACTCGCTTG
>CAUYTI010112900.1:0-32645 GCA_963575145.1 Galago senegalensis | reverse complement strand
TCTTGCCTGAGTGTGATGGCTAAGACTTCCATTACAATGTTAAAAAGCAGTGGAGACAATGGGAAACCTTGCCTGGTTCCTGATCTGAGTGGAAATGATTTCAATTTAACTCCTTTCAATATGATATTGGCTGTGGGTTTGCTGTAGATGGCCTCTATCAGTTTAAGAAATGTCCCTTTCATATCAAATTTTTTAAGTGTTCTGATCATGAAAGGATGTTGAATATTATTAAAAGCTTTTTCTGCATCAATTGAGAGAATCATATGGTCTTTGTTTTTTAACTTGCTCACGTGATTAATTATATTTATAGATTTACATATATCGAACTAGCCTTGAGACGCTGGGATAAAACCCACTTGGTCATGGTGTATAATTTGTTTGATGTGTTGCTGGATTCTATTTGCTAGGGTCTTATTGAATATTTTTGCACCAATATTCATTAGAGATATTGGTCTATAATTTTTTTTTCTTGTTGGGTCTTTTCCTGGCTTGGGGATCAAACACATTATAGAATGTGTTGGGTAGTATTCCTTCTTTTTCTATATTTTGGAAAAGGTTAAGTAATATAGGTACTAGTTCCTCTCTAAAGGTTTGGTAGAATTCTGATGGGAAGCCGTCTGGTCTTGGACTTTTCTTTTTGGGGAGATTTTGTATAGTTGATGCTATTTCAGAACTTGATATAGTCCTATTCAACATTTCCACTTCATTCTGGCTAAGTCTAGGAAGGTCTTGTGCTTCTAAATATTGGTCTATTTCCTTCAGAGTTTTGTATTTCTGAGAATAGAGTTTCTTGTAATATTCATTAAGGATTTTTTGAATTTCTGAGGAGTCTGTTGTTATTTCGTCTTTGTCATTTCTGATTGGTGAAATTAGAGATTTTATTCTTTTATTCCTGGTTAGGTTAGCCAAAGGTTTATTTATTTTAGTGACCTTTTCAAAAAACCAACCTTTTGATTTATTGATCTGTTGTATAATCCTTTTGTTTTCAATTTCATTTAATTATGCTCTAATTTTGGTTATTTCTTTTCTTCTGCTGGGTTTGAGATTAAAAATTTCTTCCTTTCCCGGTTGCTTGAGATGTCCCATTAAGTTGTTAACTTCCTTTATTTCTGTTCTCTTGAGGAAGACTTGCAGTGCTATAAATTTCCCTCTGAGGACTGCCTTTGCAGAATCCCAGAGGTTCTGGTAATTCATGTCTTCATTATCATTTTGTTCCAAAAATTTGGAAGTTTCCTTCTTAATCTCATCTATGACCCAGATATCATTCAGCATAAGGTTATTTAGTTTCCATGTTTTTGTATGAGTATGCAGATTCCTATTGTTACTTAGTTCAAGTTTTATTCCATGATGTTCTGAGAAGATGCAAGGAATAATTTCTATTCTTTTAAATTCGTTGAGATTAGCCTTGTGACCTAAGATGTGATCAATTTTGGAGAATGTTACATGGGCTTATGAGAATAATGTGTATTCAGTTTTGTTAGGGTAAAATGTTCTGTACATGTCTGTTAAATCCAATTGTTGAATGGTTCAGTTTAAGTCTAAAATTTCTTTGCTCAATTTTTTATGGGAGGATCTATTTAACACTGCCAAAGGGGTGTTAAAATCTCCAACTATTATGGTGGTGGAGGAAATCAAGTTGCTCATGTATGTTAGAGTCTCTCTTATAAATTGTGGTGCATTCTGGTTGGGTGCATAAGTGTTAATAATTGAAATCTCTTCATGTTGAGTTTTACCCTTAACAAGTATGAAGTGACCATCCTTATCTTTCCTTACTTTTGTTGGTTTAAAGCTTATTGTATCTGTGAATAAAATTGCAATACCTGCTTTTTTCTGATTGTCATTTGCCTAAAATATGGATGATTATCCCTTCTCCTTGAGTCTACATTTATGTTTTAAGATAAGATGAGATTCTTATATGTAGCAGATCTCTGGCCTGAGTTTTTGTATCCAGTCAGTCAACCTGTGCCTCTTTAGAGGACAATTTAAGCAATTTACATTAATTGAGTTTTGATAAATGTGGTAGAATTTTAGGTGTTGAGTTTTTTGAAAGTCCAGTGGGCATTTTTAATCCTTTTGCCACTGTGGAAGTTGGAATTTGATCAGAAGTTTCTGAGTGAGTTTACTTTGGTTGTAGAGCATTGTGCTGGTCATTATGGAGGATAGGTCTGAGAATATCTTGGAGAGTTGGTTTAGTTATGCAAATTTCTTCAACTTGTGAATGTTATTAAAGTATTTAATTTCTCCATCATAAATGAAATACAGTTTAACTGGATACAGGATCCTGGGTTGAAAGTTATTTTGTTTTAGGATGTTAAAGGTTGATATCCATCTTCTTCTAGCTTGAACAGTTTCAGCAGAGAGATTTGCAGTCATTCTAATATTCTTCCCCTTGTGGGTTATAGTTTTCTTTTGTCTGGCTGCTTGCAGAATTTTCTCCTTCATATTAACTTTGGTGAAGTTAATTATAATGTGTCTGGGAGATGCTTTATTTGGATTGAGTCATGCTGGGGTTCTGAAACTGTCTGCTATCTGAATTTCAGAATCTCTTGTCATGTTTGGGAAGTTCTCCTTGATTATCTCTTGGAGCAGAGCATCTGGGCCTTTTAAAGCAACCCCATCACCTTCAGGAATTCCTATAAGGCAAATATTATTATTATTATTATGATCATTTTGAATTATCCCACAGCTTGTTGAGAGAATGATCCTTTTTTCTCTCCACTTCTCTTCCTCTTTGAGCATTTGGGAGTGTTCAAAAGCTTTGTCTTCAAGGTCAGGAATCCTTTCTTCTGCTTGGATCATTTGGTTACTGAGGGATTCTACTGTATTTCTCATATCTTGAAGGGCTGCAAATTCTTTTCTCAATGTGTCAAAATCTTTGGTGATTTTGTCTATGAATTCATTAGAATTTTTGAATTATTTCTCGAATTTCTAATTCCAACTTTACTTCCATTCTGTTAATCTCATTTGCCATCCAAATCCTAAACTTGATTACTGACATCTCAGCCATTTGTTTATGAATGGGATCTTCTAGTGTGTTCCCCTTGTCATTCCTTGGGGGAGTTGATCTACTCTGTTTATTCATGTTACCAGAATTGTTCTGCTGATTCCACCCCATGATTATTTTTCATTGTTTGGCTAGATGAACAGTAAGGTGAAATTGGATTGCAGGCTCCTGGAGTAGTGATTAACCAGTGCTTTGCCCAAGAGCTGGGACTGGTGACTACAGCTTTTCGCCTACAGCTTTGCAAAGAACCCATATAGTACTATAGCCTGAGACTCTGGAGACCTGCTTCGTGTGTTGGGGTAGTTGGCTCTGTCTTGTTTTCAGCTATCTCTTTCCAATTCTAGTGTATCAGTAACTCTGTGTTGAAGTCTCAGCTGTGGAGAGATACAAACAACTAAGACAACCTGCTCACCATGGGCAACAACTGGAAAAGGAAAATCAAACCTTCTCACAACAACATAACCAGGGTTGAATGGTCCTTGGGTGACTGGCCCAGTTCAAGAGTTCCAAATAAATTGTCCCAGTCAGTACCAAGTCTCAAGTGGGAGAGTTCAGAAAGTCTCCAACAACTAGATCGCAGGGGTCTGCTGGCAGCTTGAGTGTGGCTTGCCCCAGTGCTCTGTGGATGCAGAAGACCCCACCCAGAAAATGAGTTAGTCCAGGGAGGTTGATGCATCCTTCCCCACCTTGTACCTCTGTCACACCCAGTAGCTGCAGGGTAACCCTGCAAGGCTGTGACACAGTTCCCTTCAATGATCAGATGCGACAGGGATTTTCACCTGCCTCTGTCACAGGGAAATCTATGTCTCCTAGGCCAGGCCACTACATTCTGCCACCAGGTGGCAGGGGGAGCTGAAGCCTGACTATCTTTGGTGCTTAATGGAAGCTGGAGAGTGTCACTCAGTTGTAGCCCCACCCCAGATTGATGCTCCTACCACTTATATTCTTGTGGAATTTGTGTTTCTGTCCCAGCTGTATTCCACTGTGGTCCAGGACCTGTTTAAGTTAACTGAAATTGCGACTCAGCCCCACCCCGTGCCACTGCCACTGTACCAATTCTCATGGAGCTGACATCTCTGTCTCTGCTGCACTCTGTGTTGGGGTGGGCACAGTTAGAGCTCACAAAGGGTGTTAATGCCATTTCCATGCCTGCTTTTGTCCCAGCTATGCTCCCCTGTGGGTCAGGTGTATCTTGGGCTCACAAAAGTAGCAATTCTGACTCAGTCCCACACTGGGAGTATGTGGCCTCTGTGTGCAGGTATTCTAGTCTCCTAGTCTCCATTCCTCCATGCCCTGCCTGGGTATGCACCACCTCAGGTATACTTTTTGCTTACGGGGCCTGCATTTCTTTCCTGGATCTTTTCCACCCATGGCTGACACCAAAGTCGAGTCCCGGCTCCCTCTGGTTGCTAAGAGAGATGGGAAGTGTTTCTTCAAAATATCACCAGGGGTGTGCACCCTATTGTTCCCACTGCTGCTTCTGCATTGTGTTATGGGACACTGTTTCTTCCTCTCCTGTATGGCTCCCTTGCACCACAGTCCCCACTTTGCACCTGTGCTACTGATTCAGCACAGACTTGGAACAGCCTACGCCTTGTCCATACCTCTTGAGAAAATCCCCAAGAATCTGAACTCCATGGTGGACAGGCTTCTAGAGATTGGTGTGGGAGTGGAGGGGAGTACTGGGAGTTCAGAATTACAGGTAGAATATATATTCAGTTTTATGCCTGGTGGCAGAGTGCCATGACACACTAGTGGGTCCTCTCTGGGGAAGGAGATCCAGTTTTTAGCATTGTCTCCCATGGGATAGAATAAGAAAAAATCTGAACTCTGCTCACTTGTTTGTAGAAAGTTCACTGCAAGCTGTTGTCATGGGGAGGGTGGGGACTCCCATCCACTTGACAATGGGTTTTATACCTATTTATACCTTGTTTGTTTCCTTGGGGTCTCAGCTCTCTTCTGCAGGGATGATGTGTGCCCTTCAATCTTCTCTCTTGGCTTAGCTCCAAACCATCAGCTTACTTGATAAACTTCTGTCTTTTAACTCTCCTTCTGGATGTGAGCCTCTATAGGAAGCTGGCTCCAGTCAGCCATCTTGCCTCCTCTCTATATGTCTTATTCTTACAACTTCCTTATATGTTTAAAAATACATAAATGAAAAAAATTACAAAATAAAAATTTGAGAAATTTGACATTCTTCTGATGAGCTACAAAACAATCAAAGCAGCGTGAGGGCACAGCCTGAGCTCTTCCTAATAGCTTCACTGCCTGTGTTTCCATCTACTTTTCTTGAGCTCATTTTTCTCTTAGAATAATGGAGATCAAAATCTCTACCCAATTTACTTCCAAGTCATTGAGAACCAATTTAGAAAAAACATGTGAAAATTTCTTGAACCTGGTAATAAGCTACAAATACTCATTTTAATTATTCATTGTGATGGTATGGATAAAATCTAGCAATACTTACTTGCTTAAACCAATACTTTTTACTTTCCTTATTTGTGTGTGTATATTTACATAAGTATTTATAACCAAGAAAGAGTAATATCAAAAAAATAATTATTTTTGAAATAGGAGAAGTTTGCCCTTAAGCTTGGCCCCTAGACCAGGAAGTTATTGCTGGTAGCTACTGTAATTGAGGGCAAAGGAGAAACTGCTTCTGGACAGCTCCACTCATGTTTGCTGCTGACTTGAGATAAGTCTGTTATACCTGTGCAGGTGGGCATGAGCACATGTGTGTGGGAGTGTGCATGAGGACAGGGTGTTGGGAATTCACTATGGGGAAACTGAGTGGCTTTTCATCTGGACCCCTCAATATCAAATGGCTATAGGAAGGCTTGGTTAGGGAAAGAGGGCAGGCTGCCAGGGTTGGAGCTCTGAAAATCATAAGAATTTATAGACTCAAGTTCCAGAGGATTGGTATGAACTACTGACCAAAGACAGACAAACTCCTTTTTCTATTTTCAGTGTTGTTGAGATAGAACAGAATTTGCACCAGAGGGTTTGAAATAATTGGAGCTAGACAAAAAGTGGGTCTGTATGAATGCCTTGAGTCTCATTTGTCCTGGGTTGACAAGGTGCTCTGTAATGATTGCATCACACAACTTATCCATTGCACCACAATTGCTATAGTTGTTATAACTCTTCACAATATGTGTATGTTAGTAGGGAGGGGCAGTGATACTGAGAAAATAAAAACAAGTTAAGATCAGCTAGATTATTATCAGTAATGTGTTGTTCTACCCTTTTGCCTGTGATAACAGGTGTAATAATGAGGGATAGAGACTATTATCCATTTAGCAAAGAGATATTTTCCTGAATATCTCTTAGATACCTCAAAACCCATGTGGTAAACCTTATGCATCATATTCTGGGCCCATCCTCTCAATCTTGCTCTGGTTAATTTGCCTCATTTCAATAAATGGAATCAAGGTGTTTGGCAGCCCAGGTATTTGAGAATTAACTATATGCAACAATAGGGTTTGAAGTTCTCAGAGAAGGAGCAGAGTTTTTACCTATACATTTCTTTTAAACAACCTAGATGACTTATCTTCAGCCAGCCACACCTGTGCCCTTGTCTCTCAAAATCCTTTTAATCCTAAATTTTTTTCCTTCCTCATCAAGATTACATTCAACACATTTCCCAGGACCCTGGACAACTTTAGGTCTTCCAAACCTTCTAAGATTTTTCAGTTTGTAACCTGGAAATGATTTTCCCTCCACTGAACTGCTTCCAGGCTCAGGGTCCTCTTTTGAGTACCATTTCCCCTTATAAAGTATCTATTTGTACGTGATTATTTTCCCTATTAGACTGCAAGTTACTTGAAGAGCTGCACCATGTCCAGTTTATTTTTGTATCATGAAGTCCCATCTTCCACATAGTAGGAGCTTCATGTTTGCTGGGTAAATGTAAAAAGGATGATCTTGGTAAAATTTATGACTATGAATAACTTTAAGTTTAGAGATTGGTAAGTGCCTCAAAGGACATCAGTGTTTGGATTAGTCTAGAGTTTTAATATCAAACATGGTCAAACGTGGTACCCACTAGTTGTATATCACTATTTAGTTTTAAATTAAGAGGAAATGTAATTTGGAAAATTAGTTCTTTGGTCTAACTAACCCTCATTTGAAGTGCTTCATAGCAACATGTGCCTAGTCTCAACCATACTGGAAATAGCACAGTAGAAAAATTTTCATAATCAAAAATCCAGAGAGTAGTAGTGGTCAGTACTAGTCTAGCATGTGATAATTCCAAATTTCCACATCTTAGTTCCTGAGCTAGAGAATTTAGCTTTCATCTGCCTCAATCCCTGTATGAGATTTTTCAGCCCAGTATAGTCTGTGATGCTGGGAGGTCATTTGCTCTGTCCAGATATCTAAGCTAGCACTCCTGGATGAGAAAAGTATCCCTCTAGTTGCAAAGATCTACAATTTCATCAAGCTAGTTAGTAAAATTATGTGTTTATAAGCAGTTTTATTGAGGTATAATTTAAACACTATAAAATTCATCTACTGAGTGTATAACTCAAAGATTTTTAGTAAATTTACAGAGTTGTGCCAGCTTCACTACAATCTAATTTTAGAGCATTTCATCTGGAAATATCCCATGTGCCTTTTTATGCATTTACTCCCCCCTATACCCGAGTTCCAGGCAACCACTAATCTATTTTCTGTTTCTATAGATTGCTTTTCTGGACATTTGGTATAAATGGTGTTGTATCTGGCTTCTTTAAATTAGCGTAATATTTTTGAGATTCAGCTGTGTTTGTAGCATATATTGATACTTTATTCTTTTTATTGTCAAATAGTATTTTATTGGATGAAGCACCACCTTTTTTTCTGTCCACTTGGACATTTGTGTTGTTTCTACTTCTTAGCCATCTTGAGTAATGCTACAGTGAATATTTGAATAACATGTCTTTGCATCAACATGTTTTTAATTATATTGGTTATATACTTAGAGAGGAAATGCTGAGGTATGTTTACTATTAAAAAAATACCTGACAAACTTTTTTCCAAAGTGGCAGCAATTTTACATTTGTGCCAGCAATATATGGTGTTTCTATACATTTTCCCACATCTTGTGTTTTTGATTATTATTTTCATTTAGTAAAATGACGTCTCATTGTTTTAATTTGCATTTCTCTAATGACTAAGGATGTTAAATATCTTTTATGTGCTTATTGGCTATTTATGTATCTTCTTTGGTGAAGTATATATTCAAATATTTTGCCAGTCTTAAAGTTTGGTCACTTGTCTACTTAGTATGGAGTTGTGAGAATTCTTTATATATTCTGTAATGCAAGTCCTTTGTCAGATATGTCATTTACAAATGTTTTCTTCCAGTCTGTGGCTTATATTTTTCACTCTCAGGATGATGTGTTTTAAATTTGGAAGGCTTTTAATTTTTTTTATTAAGTCCAATTTATATCACATTTGTTTTTCACTTGGGACAGAAAAGTATGTGGGCAAAGTCTTATTAAGGTAAAACTGGGTAGAACATGAAAAGATGAAAATCTACCTCTTTCCCCATTTGAAATGCACTTTTCTTATTAAAATTAAATAGTTCAATAAAAGTGAAACTTATAGGCTTTGTCAGAAACTTCAGTTTCATTACTATTTAAGAAATCACTTTTGGTTTAGCACTTTTTTTGTATATGGTTTTTCTTTCCCTACATACATCTACCCTGACAGCAATTTCTGTGCATCTTCTCTGTGCACATTATCACTTCCTTTAAAAGTCTCCTGACTTTGTCAGTACTGCCACACATCTCTCTGCCTCCAAGTTGACTGCTTTCTTTGATTTTCCACTCTTGTGTTTGATATAGGGAAGAAAAATATCTCTTTTCTGTTTCTATCTAGAATGTCTATATTTTATATTAATTACTAAGTAACCACACTTCTCTGGGGATTATAATGTGGAATTACTTTGTACCAACATTTTCTCATACTTTACATGGGGCAAAATGGTTTTTATCTTAGAGAACTTTAGTTCAAAAATTATTAATATATTATTGACTACTTATCATGACTAGGCAATCTAATACACATTTTATATAAAACTTCTCATTCAATGGCAGTTAATTGTCCAGCGTATATTATCCCTATCTCACAGATAAGAACCTAAGGTTAGAAAATGTTAAGTATTAATAATTTAATAGCTTTTAAACCACATGCAAGAGATTTTGCTGACTCTAAAAACTATGGTCTTCAATGCCATATGTTCTAACTGTCTACCAGTTGGTCACAGATTTGGGTATTTTATGCCCTATTTTGAGCCTTTGAAGAAGTAAATATTGCCAGTTTGTTTTTTGAATCTAGGAATTCAGATCACTATTCTAAGGGTACTGTGATCTTATCTGAAAAAAATATGGAAACATTTCTTATAGCATTTTAAAAAATACATACTTAGTTGTTGTAGGATTACCATTGTAAAGTAAGCGCAGAGTATTATAAAGTAATCAAATAGTATAATCTTGAAATGCTGGTCTCATTGTGGAATTCTTTATCATTTTGTGAATTTGATGCAATGAGAGTGGAAAAACTAGACGGTGACAGCATTAATAAACTTATTTTTAGAATCTCTAATAGATTAACACTGATGGCCTCATCAATCTGCTTGAGTGTCCTTGGCATTTATTGTTTTCACTGATGGGTGGTATTTATAACTGTCTTAATAAGCAATTCCATCCAAACCTGCTTTCATGTCGTAAGTACAGGGAGTCATTCATGTAGAAAATGATGTAAGGAGTGAGGCATAATTTCAAATATGAGTTAAAATTTCTTTTTAATACACAACTCATCATTTTATTCTTAATATGAAATAAAGCAACTGTGAAATATACTGAAATATATCTAAGAAATGCCTGCCCTTTAAAGATTACTTATAGGAGGAGGTTAGGATTTATCTTTTTAATCCAAAGGCCTTTCCTCAAGGCTCTTTAAATGGTTTCTCTTTTAATGAATGTAATGATCCATTGTATCTTCCTTTGCCATCTCCTCCTGTGGCCATCAGCACTAGTGAGTTATGGATAAGTACTTTGTGGGAGTCTATGTCTCAATTCAAATAATGGCTTAAAACTTCTACAGTGATTTATGTGCTTTGCCTCAGGAAAACAGGGTGAAGTGTGAGGCATAATATGGACAAAATCCAAGCTAAACCTGCTGGACCTTTCTAAGTCTTCATGACCTTGATATGGGTAAATCAGCTTTGTTTGAAAGATGTTACTTCCTTTCCAATATTTTGATTGTCTCCTTCATAAGCTGGCTGTAAACACATGCTACTTTTCAATTACTACTGTCAAAAAAAAGGTACAATTCTCCTCAAAAGGGCCATCTATCAAAGTTTTGGGAAACTGGAATAAATAAATAAAAATAAATTTAAAAAAATCTTTGGAGTCCACTTCTCTTATTATCCTGTTGGGTATTTACTTGAAATTCATAGGCTGATTGCATTAATAAGGCTTACTCTACTAATACATACATGTGGTAAATGTCTGGTCTATGAAAATTAGGTCAACTTAGGGAGGTGGTCAATGTAGGGAGGTGGTCAACTGTGGAGGTTCTACTGTATACTTTTTACCAACACGATTGTCTTCTTAAAACACAGCCTTGCTTATAATTCTTATTCCCAAAGCTACTGTGGTACTCATGAGTGATTTCCCAAAATATGTACAGTTCTCTCCCATTCCAAGTAGGTTAGCTCTTCATGATCCCTTGTGGTTGGATGGGGCCCTCTAATTATTTTTGGCTAATGAGATGTGAGCAGGAATAACACTTATACCTTCTGGGCTAAAATTTTACTTGACAGTATGGGACCTGCAAGAGCTCTTTTTCCCACAGCTTGGTGACCAGCAACATTTGAGACTAAAGCTGCTTCTTAGACTGAGACCTTGGCTGACTACCAAGAGCAAAATTTTTCCATACTATGATGGACATTTGACATTATGTGTGTTATTTTATGACATACATGAAGCAGCCTTTGTTGCTGTAAGCTATTACAACTTGGGGCTTGTTTGTTACTGTAGCATAACTAACCCTATTCTGACTAGTACATTTTACTGCTCCCTATTACTAAAAAAAAAATCTAGTGTATACTAAATAAAGTATATACTCACTAAAGACCCTGTTAAGTATGGATTAATTCTCCTTTTCCTTTTCTTAGGCTCATTCATACACCTTCTTTTCCATTAGCACTGGACTCTATGTCCTGTCTATTCTCTAAGACTGAGTCTTCCCTGAAGGACTCACTGCTTTTCCAATCTATGCAAATTTTATCATTTTGAATTCTCATTAAGTGTCTTGTTGTTGTCATTGTTTATGACCTTTTTATTCTACTTTTTACTTTATTTCTCTGTGGACCTATTAGTCTCTTTCA
Organism: Galago senegalensis; assembly: GCA_963575145.1. Classification (NCBI taxonomy): domain Eukaryota; kingdom Metazoa; phylum Chordata; class Mammalia; order Primates; family Galagidae; genus Galago; species Galago senegalensis. The sequence continues at coordinate 21,264 of CAUYTI010112900.1, read as the reverse complement.
AAATAACTAATAAATGAGTTTGAAGACAGGCTCAATGACTTATTTATGTCCATATCTTTGTAAAAATTGATTTATTTCTAGGTCATTGGAAGTGTTTCATGCCTATTTGTTATATTGTATTGTCTCTGCTTAAAGACATAATTAAAGCAGAAGACCTCTATTTTTATTTTTTTGATTCTTTCTTTTTTCAATCACAAATGATTAATAATAATAATTAAAACCTAATGGGAAGTAGGAGATATCTGTGATTTAATTATCCTAGCTTTGTTCCAGATACATTCATTTCTATCTATCTATCTATGTATCTATCTATCATTTATCTGTCTATCTAGTCTATTTATCATGATTATCTCAATCACCTTCCTGCAACTTTATAAAAGTATATATTTTCATGGTCAAGCAGGTACATTAGGACTTATGAGCAACAGTCTACCGTCACATTTTGATCCATTTCTAATTGCACATCCAAACAATAAAAATATTGTTTTGAAATCTTCTGGAATTTCTGTCATATTTTAAAACAATGTGCATATGTAGTTATTAATTAATTTATATATTAACTTTAGAGATTAACCACTGACTTACTGATGAAAATTTTATCCATGACAATAAGCTGTAATACCTGTTTTATACCTACTCATTAATATCAATATTTTTTAGTTTTTCTATTAGTTAACTTTGCATTTTAATACACTTGAAATTACATTTCTTATTTAATTACTTATTGACAGTTTCTCTTGACTGCCCATTGGTGAAATAAAGATATGAGAAGCCTATATTTGTTTTCTTTTCCCATTTATATCATCCTACTTCTCTTATCTTAACCTTTACTTTAAAATTTTTAGCCATTACATTCTTCTTTGTAATCTTAATTAAGTCTTCTGAACTTTGTCCAAAGGATCATTCCAAAAGTTTAAAATCAATAAAGTACATTTATTTTATTTATTTTGCTTAGTCAATAAAATAAATGCAGAGTCTGAGTACTATGACTTAATTTGCTTCTAGCATAGTGGTTTTGTTTTCTTCCCCTGGTTAAAAAACAACAGCAAAAAAACAACTCAGCATTATCTGCCTTCATGACATTTCCTTTTTATCAACATCTCAGTCAAACTCTCTAATCTAGAAACTTCTCTATTGGTGTGATGTTACCCACTGTAGAGTGTACTGACTCCTTTCTTAGGACTGTTTGATTTTTATTGCTATCTTGGGTTGGATTCTGAATCTCATTCTTTTTCTTTCTTGGCTTATCCCCTCATTTTCCTGGAGCAGATATTTAAGCAACTTCCTAATAAACTATTTGTGAGAGGAAAATTTTCTGAATTCTTTCAGGTCTGAAAACATTTTTATTCTGAGCTCATTATTGATACATATATTGCCTGGGATGAAATTCTAGGTTGAAAGTTATTTTACTTTAAGGATGTGAAGGTATTGCTGGTGATAGCCCAGATGCAGCATGATAATTTTCTTTTCTATGCAGACTGTTTTTCTTTCTGTACTTCCTCTATACTTTTTCTGCCCCTCCCCCTACAACAAAGTCTTATGTCTTCTCTTCATGGTTGGTGTTCTGAAATCTTACAGATTTGCTTGGGTATCACTTTTGGTTTAATTTTATTTATTTTATTTCAAATTAGTCAGGGGGAACACATGTTTTTGTTACATCATTTGAGTTAGAGCGATACATGTGCACAATTAACTGAATAGTGTTCATTGTACCCATTATGTACCCACTTGATTTCCAAGGACTTTTACTTCCCTCTGTTGACTTGTGTGCTCATTTGTCCTTTGGTTCAATCTGGAAGGAATTGGAGACCATTTTCTTAAGCAAAGCATCTCAAGAATGGAAAAACAAACACCACATTTACTCTCTACAAAATAGGATTTTACTTTTAAAATCTTATGTAGTAATTGTCAATCTCCTTCAATTTGTTCTTTCATGCCTGCAAATTTCTTTCTATTAATATTTGTTTTTTCATTTTTCTACTCTGTTATTTCCCAAATCTTGTTTGAATCTCTATTCTTTATTTCCCAAATCCCATGTAATACAAACTTCTTTGTCTTTGATATTTTTGCTTATATTGATCCTTTTCATTTGAGATTTTTTTTGTCTTTGTTTATACATATTTCCATGGACTATTTTTTTCTTGAAAACACTTTATTATTCTTTTAAATTAAATTAACTTTTTTCATTAAATGTTTTTCTCATTACTTTTTTATTATGCATTAGGTTTTCACTTTCTATTTTATAGTGGCTTGTGAAATTTATGTGTAGTGAGTGCTCTCCAGTACCACCCAGCTCTGCCACCAGTGGGGAGGCACTAATGTCTCCACTTCCTCCTGCTCAAGCTTGCTACCCCTTTTCTCCTGGGAATTATACCAGCTTCCCTCCATGAAAGGCCTAAATCCACTGATCAATCAATGGGGATGTTGGTGGGGTGGTTTCGGGTGGGGATGTATAAAGAGCTGATCTGTTGCTTCAGTTCTAGAAATGTCTGCTGGGCCATCCTAGCTCCTGTGCTCACCTTCCCCACCACTGCCTTGGGTTGCCTGAGGTATCTATTATAATAGCGTCACTCATCAACTTCTCTTTCTGCTCAATCCATCTTCCCATCCTCCTTTACTCCTTTCATTTGGGGACATACAAATCCGAATCTCTTCTTAGATCTGTCTTCCTTGGAACATGGCCTAAAATATTATGGAAGAAACAATGTGAAGTTGGTTTTTCTTTTGTCCTGAAGTGAACATCTGACTTTTAAACATTTTTTGTTTAGGGTGTGTAGGAAGGTGGGTGTTTAGCTCCTGGTGAGCTAAAGCCCTTTACTCTTTATCTCTTTTTCTCTCCCCTGCTCTCCACTTTTGTGTTCATATGTGTCTTCCAAGGCTTTGCCTCATAGGGTACCAGTTCTTTGTCAGCCTCATCTCTGTGGGTTCTCCCTTGACTGTGTGGGCCCATCTGGTCAGTCAGTGTGGACACTTGGTCTTCTAAGTTCCAGAAGTGCATTAGTATGTCTCCCTGGATGATGCCTGCTGTCCACCATTCTTTTATTTGTAGTGTTGAGTTGTACCTTTTTATTCCTTTACATTGTGATAATGTGGTTTTAATCTAACAGAAGCACTATGTATGTACTCTTTCTTAAACTTGGATTCTTCTCCTACATTTTGTTGGACTTCAAGTAGGAAAATTACATTACTGGTTGACCTTTGGTAAGTTGATTTCCATACTTCCAGATGCTATAAAGATTCCAAGACTGTCCTAAGATCCATGGTATTTATTTGGAAAAGCTACCAGATGTAAACAAATGTATTTAATATCATCTGTTTGAAGAGTCAGTAGCAGATAGAATTGCAGTCATTGAACTATGTTTCTGACAATTATATCATAAAATAATGAGTAAGTTTCTCCTTTGTGTTAGACACTGAGTATCATGGAAAACATAGTGTCTAAACTCATGATCTAGAATAGGTGACAAAAATGAAAGAGGCAATTTTATCATATAATAGCAAATGCTAACTAATAATATTAGCAAGCTAATATGGAGCTAAAATTTACTGAGTGCTTACAGTGTGCTAGGTCCTCTACAAATGCTTTATAATTGTTAACTAATTAATATTCACAACAAACTTATGCTATAGATTTTATTCTCTTCCCCATTTTGCAGATGAAGACATTGAGGCACTTGCCCAAAGGTTGATGGTTGGTAAGTGGTGAAGTCATAATTCAACTCCAAAAAGTCTGGCTCAAATTCTGAGCTTTTAGCCACTGGCAGGGACTTTTCTCATGAGGAGAGGACTTTTTTGTACAACATAGAAGCTGGATCACTAATAGACATAGAGGTGGCATCCTGAACAGTTTCTTTTATTTTGTTTTGTTTTTTATAGAGAGGATAGGATTTGCAGAATTTTGTGTGTCTTATTGATAATCTTTTGGGTAATCCATTGTCCTGGTGAGCTAAAGTCCTTAAGCTATGGTCCTTCAAGGAAATGCTTAATAGTCACATTGAGTATAACTGATGTTCCCATGCATGACAGAAAAAATCAAGAGATTTCATTGAATTATAAATCATTTTGATAATTAGAAATTGAATAATTTCATGACTCTCTTTAGATATGTTGCTACCTTTTTCCTTTGCTCCTTGCTGTTTTAAAAACTGAGTCACAAAAGCATTTAAGGATAAAATATCACACCTACCAGATTGTCAAAAATTAAATAGACAATATCAAGTTTTGGTAAAGTTATGGAAATATGAGGATTCACATATACTGTTAGTGGGAGTGTAAATTGAAACTACTTTTGAAAATTATCTGGCATTTACTAGTTAATAGAGTATTTCATTTTCTACAACCACGATATTCTACACCTGGGCTTGCACTTTGGTGTAACTATGGCTTACAACTTCAGAAGAAATATAGAACCCTCAGTAAAGCACTACTTGTTATAGCAAGACTCTCAAAGCCATGCAAAGGACCATCAGATATAGAATGGGTAAATCAACCTTGATACATTCATAAAATAGCATAAGAAATGGTAGTGCAAAAATCCAAACATATTTATTATAAATAGTCATGTTTGTGGGTGGGACATATTTCATGACAGAAGGTTTTAAAAAATATTATTTTTAATTAGCTTTAGAAGAACAATGGCTGAGATTTACATAAGAAATTAATGTAGCCTTAATTAATATAATGTAAGTTAAAGTAATACTAGCAGAATTCCTTAAATCACTGTAGACATTAAGTGCAAACAGGCTTTATGCTATAAGACTTAAAGAATTTGAAACTACTTAGCTGGTTAAATGTTCTCCTTTCTAAAATATAATTTAATGAGGCTATTAAATTATAGGTATTTAGGAGCTAAAAATTTCTCATCCTTTATTTTATTCCTCAGAACAGATACTTAATAAACAAACAAGACTGCAATAAACATTCTGGTATATATATCTTCATTATAATGTGATTTTTGGTCTTCTGGAAATATACCTGGTAGAGGAATTATAGGATCGAATGGCAGATCTATTTTTAGATCTGTAAGTGAAATATCTTTCCAAAAGGAACGTATTAGGTTGAATTCCCACCAGCAGTGCAGAAGTGTTCCCTTTTCTCCACATCCACGCGAACATCTCTGGTTTTGGGATTTTTGTGATGTGGGCTAATCTTACTGGAGTTAGGTGATATCTCAAAGTAGTTTTGATTTTCATTTCTCTGATGATTAAGGATGATGAGCATTTTTTCATGTCTGTAGGCCCTGTGCCTGTCTTCCTCAGAGAACTTTCTCTTCAAGTCCCTTGCCCACCCTAAGATGGGAATCACTTGTTCTTTTCTTGCTAATACATTTGAGTTCTCTATGGATTCTGGTTATTAAACCTTTGTCAGAGAAATAACCTGCAAATATGTTCTCCCATTCTGAGGGCTGTCTGCTTGCTTTACTTACTGTGTTCTTGTCTGTGCAGAAGCTTTTTAGTTTGAGCAGGTCCCAGTAGTGTATTTTTGATGTTGCTTCAATTGCCCAAGGGGTCTTCCTCATAAAATATTTGCCCAGGCCCATTTCTTCAAGAGTTTTCTCTGCACTTTCTTCTAGTATTTTTATAGTTTCATGTCTTAAGTTTAAATCTTTAATCCAATGAGAGTATATCTTAGTTAATGGTGAGAGGTTTGAGTCCAGTTTCAGTCTTCTATAGGTCACCAGACAGTTTGCCCAGCACCATTTGTTAAATAGGGAATTTTTTCCTCACTCAATGTTTTTAACTGGCTTTTCAAAGATCAAATAATAATGATGAGTAGCTGGGTATTATTTTTTTTAGATCTTTAAAGTATGACAGTGGAGCTTTAATAGGGATTACATTAAAATTGTATATTGCTTTGGGTAGTATCGACATTGTAACAATGTTGATTCTTCCCAGCCATGAGCATGGTATGTTTTTCCATTTGTTAACATTTTCAGCTGTTTCTTTTCTTAGAGTTTCATAGTTCTCTTTATAGAGATCTTTCACATCCTTTGTTAGGTAAACTCCCAAATATTTTATCTTCTTTGGGACTACTGTGAACGTTTTTTTCAGCTTGACTATTGCTGGTATATATAAAGGTTCCAGATTTATGAGTGTTAATTTTGTAATCTGAGATGTGGCTGTATTCCTTGATCAATTCTAAGAGTTTTGTAGTAGAATCCCTGGTGTTTTCCAGATATATAATCATACCATTTGCAAAGAGTGAAAGTTTGATCTCTTCTGACTCTATGTGGATACCCTTGATTGCCTTTTCTTGCCTAATTACGATGGCTGAGACTTCCATTACAATGTTAAAAGCAGTGGGAACAATGGTTAACCTTGCCTGGTTCCTGATCTGAGTGGAAATGATTTCAATTTAACTCCATTCAATATAATATTGGTTTGCTGTAGATGGTGTCTATCAGTTTAAGAAATGTCCTTTCTATACCAATTTTCTTAAGTGTTCTGATCATGAATGGGTGCTGGATATTATCAAAAGCTTTTTCTGCATCAATTGAGAGACTCATATGGTCTTTGTTTTTTAATTTGATTCTATAATGAATTATATTTATAGATTTATGAATATTGAACCAGCCTTGCGACTCTGGGATAAAACCCACTTAGTCATGGTATATAATTTGTTTGATATGTTGCTGGATTCTGTCTGTTAGGATCTTGTTTTTTTTTCTTTTATTAAATCATAGCTGTTTACATTAATACTATCATGGGGTATAGATTGCTGTTTCTATATACAATTTGAAATACTTTCATCCAACTAGTTAACATAGCCTTCATGTCATTTTCTTAGTTATTGTGTTAAGACATTTATATTCTACATGTAGAGAGATTCACATGTACCCTTTATAGGATGAACCATAGGCATGATCCCACCAATCACCCTCCCTCCACCCATCTTCCCCCCTCCCCTCCCCCTCCCCTTTCCCCATATTCTTAGGCTAAAATTGGGTTATAGTTTGTCTGTGAAAACTATAAATTAGTTTCATAGTAGTGCTGAGTATATTGGATACTTTTTCTTCCATTCTTGAGATACTTTGCTAAGAAGAATATTTTCCAGTTTCATCCATGTAAACATGAAAGAGGTAAATTCTCCATCTTTCTTTATGGCTACATAGTATTCTATGATACATATACCACAATTTATTGATCCATTGGTGGGTTGATGGGCTCTTGGGCTTCTTTCATGACCTAGCGATTATGAATTGGGCTGCAATGAACATTCTGATACAAATAATCTTTATTGTAGTGTGATTTTTGGTCTTCTGGATATATACTTAATAGAGGAATTATAGGATCAAATGGCAGGTCTATTTTTAGTTCTTTAAGTGTTCTCCAGATGTCTTTCCAAAAGGAACGTATTAGTTAGCGATCCCACCAGCAGTGTAGAAGTGTTCCCTTTTCTCCACAACCAAGCACCCCATCATACTTTAAAGATTTTGAAAAAAATAATACTTTGTTTTATATGGAATCAGAAAAAACCTTGAATAGCCAACACATTACTCAGAAATAAAAACAAAGCAGGAGGAATCACGCTACCAGACCTCAAACTATACTATAAATCGATAGTGATCAAAACTGCATGGTACTGGCACAAAAACAGAGAGGTAGATGTATAGAACAGAATAGAGAACCAAGAGATGAACCCAGCTACTTACTGTTATATGATTTTTGACAGGCCAATTAAAAACATTGAGTGGGGAAAAGATCCCCTATTTAACAAATGGTGCTGGGCAAACTGGCTGGCGACCTGCAGAAGACTGAAACTGGATCCACACCTTTCACCACTAACTAAGATAGATTCTCATTGGATTAAAGATTTAAACTTAAGACATGAAATGATATGCTGGTTTTCTTAATTGTTATTTATTTTCTTAATTTCTTAATTTTCTTAATTGCTACTTATTTAGCAATCCATCAAACAATTATTTATGACATTTGATAGGGTGTTTTATGTGTGAGTCACTAGAAAGAATAGGGAAGCTACCAAGGCCCAGACCTTGCACTCGGGTGATAATGGTCAAATTCAGCTCACCACCCACTTCTTCTCAGCTGCTACCGGTCAAGTTCACTGACCTCTCCTTGGGATACTCAGCTCTGACCCAGTTTTCAAACCTATTCTGGTGTAAGGGAGTTGGTCCTTCTTTCCTTTGGTAAAGCATTCTTCTTTGATGCTAATTACTAAGAAATGGTTGTCAGTCCAGTGAGCAATGATGTTCACTGTCTTACCTGCAGTGATCAATGTTTCCTCACAGAGTTGGACACACATCATTAGTGGAGGCCTATGTCTTTTTTTTCTCTGTGAGTCTCATACTCTTCTCCATTAGATATGATCATCCTCATGTGTAACATGAGATAACAGGAGTTTATCAAGTTTTTCCAAATGTGTTATAGCTTTAGCTTTATCCACCTAGAAGTTGTAAAATAATTTTACCCTAAACTCCAATTTTTTCCAAGAAGCTACATGGCCTCTCTTCCAATTCTTTTTCCCTCCAGAAGCATGCCTGGATCTCTATTTTTCCTTGGCCTTACTGCTCTTCCTTTTTCTGATTTCTGAGTGTCCATTACAACAGTTCAAAGATAGCTTGTCCAGAGTGACAAGACAGGGCTCCAGTACCTCATCCAATATTCTTCATGCCTCCCATGCTGCTGATGAATCTAAAGTTATCCTTTGAGTTTTGGCAATGGACGTGCTCATGAGAGTGAAAGTTTACTTCATTCTCACTTTGTAAAATCTCTATGATCTAGTAAAACTTTTACTTTATTTTTCACCTTGTAAAATTCCAGACTTATAAATAAATAAATCCAAGCAAAGAAAGAGAATATCAGGAAGGTTTTGTATATTGGTCATACTAAGCCCACAGTGAAAAGAGAAACAAAATGCCAGGGCTCCTGCCAGTGTGGGTCCCATGGCATCGACACACATCATAGTCTTCGTTTCAGTCCTTGACAGTAAACTATTTTTGAAAGAAGTCATGTATGCATTAGTATTCATTCCTTCCTTCATTCAAAGCTTCCACAAATATTGATTGAGTGCCCACCAAGTACTTAATATTATACTAGGCACAGGAGTAACAATATACAAGTATGGGATTCATATCTTTAAGGTACCAACCAGGTAGTGGGGGAAGTCATCAAATAAGTGGGCACACAAATTAGTAAGTAATCCAATCACTTGTAGTGATAAAAGCAATGAAGAAAATGAATTAGGTAATGGACTATGATTCGGGGAGTGGGGGTGGCTCACGACCTACATTAAGACCTTGTATCCAAGGTACTCAAGACTTTAGGGGCAGTCCTAGCAACTTGCTACTCATCAATAAAAATTGGAAAAGATGATTGCATGTCACTTTCATGGTGAAGTTTTAAGAAACTGCAACCTCTGATTTCCAGTGGTTTCTTTTGCTTTGATGGGGTTAGCTACCATGGTGAAGACATCCATATAACAAGGAAATAGAAGGTGTCTCTGGTCAATAGACAGTAACGAACTGGAACTCTCAAGGCAACAACCCTCAGAAACAAATTCTACCAATCATTTAAGGGAGTGTGGAAGCAGATCTTTTCTGAGGTAAACTTTCAGATGAAACTCCAGCCCTGATAAAAAACTTGATATTAAAGAAAACCTGAAGAAGATGGCAGCCAACTTGGATTCTTGACTTACAGAAACCATGAGATAATAACTATGCATTGTTTTAAGTTGCTAAGTCATATTGTAATGCAGTGGTGACATTATTGTATTATTTATATAAATGTGGAAAACTTACAGGATTCTCTTTTGATTATAGGAGTATAAGACTGATTTCTCATTCATGTCATACAGCTGTATGAATGGGTTTTTAGCTGCTTTATGCATTGATCTTTTTCTTCTGAATTGGCATTGGGTCACTCAAATATCTTCGTTCCCCAAAATCAGTTATCTCATTCATTTCTGCCAAATTATGGCAGTTGCTAAGAGAACCAGCTTTAATGAGGCTGTTTTTGTTTCCACATTTGTTAGCTTCTCTTTAAGAGTTCCAGGTTTATTCAAAGACTATTACCATTAATAATGCTTAAATAAGCTAAGATGTAAAACTTTGTCACATCCCATTTTTCTTTAAGGAATTCAGGACTTATTGAGGTTCTTGCTCTAGGGAAAATTCCATGCTTACAGAAATAGTAGTGATACTCATGTATCAAAAAAGCACAGAGTTTATTCTATGAGAGCTTCATGGGAGAACGTGTAAAAGCTGTGTGTGCAGCCTCTGGCTAACAGCTAGTGGTTGGATTTTAGATGTTGCCATCTAACCTTCTTTGATCCCTTTTCCTACAATGAGTTCCATATAACAAGATACTTGATAGCTTGTGGGTTCAGCTCTTAGCAGAAAATCTTCAGTGGAAACAGCTGGGCCTGTATCTGTGCTATGTGGCTATTCAGCAAATGATGAGCATCTGTTTGTGTGGAGTGTCTGTGGAAGTGTGAGTGTGTGTTTGTGATGAGGTTGTGAAGCAGTTCAGTAGATTACCACTCAGGAGTGTCAGAAGAACATCTGACAACATCTGACATTCTTGAGGGTATAATTCTAAGTAGAAACTGCCTCGGAAGGTAAGTAATTTCTATTCCCTTAGATTTTCTTATGTGATGCTTACATCCTTCTCTTGATAGATGGAGGGGTGGATGAATGAATAGATAGCTTGATAGTTAGATCATAATCAGAAATAACGGATCCACTTCTGTAGTTTTTGAAAATATATGATATACGTTCGTGCCAAGTCTCAGAGGCTTTATTTTGATTAAAATAGGTATCAGATGAGTAAAAACTTTTAGAACTTAAAAATACCTGGTGGGGGTTAGGAGGGGATATGGGCAGGCAGATTCCTGACTCCTTCTCTGATCAGCTGTGCGCCCTTGAGCTCTTACAAAATCAAGTGTAAGCCTCAGTGTTTCACCTGTTAAATAAATAGTAGCACCATCCCTTCTTACAGCTGACCTTTGTTAGCCACGTGACACTGGACATATTTTCCTCATCTGTAAAAGAGGAATAATCATATTCTCCTTAAAGAGATGTAGTAAGAATTAAGAGATGCTCCATGTGAAGTAGAATAATTTCAGACATGTGGGAAACACTTGGTAAGTACTGGCAGTTATGACAACCCCACTGGCAGTTAAGAGCCTTGAAAAATGGTGTGCCCCTGAGTCATATGTGGTAAGTTACATGGTGTAAGCATGGCGGGAGTGGGGCAGGCGATTGTGCATGTTTATTGTGATATTATAGAGCTTAATGTCTTCCCTACAAGATTAGCTATTTTTGGGAAAATTTTAGATTCCTGTTCATGGCACATAAAAAATTAATGATGCATCAACTATTGAAACATAAAAAAATGAAATCTTGAAAGAACTATAACAAAATTCCAGTGAATATATTCATAGCATCTTCACAAAAATAACAAGGCCAGAAATGATAAAGGCAAAGTCTGTCCAATTATACTGTATGATGAAAAAAAAAAAGCACCCAGGATCTGAAGGAAGATACCATAGTGAAATAAAAGACTAATTTCAAACGGAAAATTATCTAAAATTATGTAATAGATGAAGGGATAACATCTACAATGTCTAAAATCTACAACTCAATTAAGGATAAATGGCCAATCAGATAGAAAATAGGCAAAGAATATGAACTTAAATCTTAACATTAAAAAACGTACAGCTCAACAACATAAATAACCAGAGGATTGCATATTAAAAAGATAATGTTTTGCTTACCAAATTAGCAGAGATTACAAAGACTGTGTGAGAAGATAGGCATTCTCCTCACTGATTGTCAAAATGTAATTGACCAAATTTTTCTACAGGGAAATTTGGATATAAATATTACAATTAAAAATTTTCATGCTCTTTGATTCAGAAAATCCATTTTTAGGAAAATTTTCTTACCAAAATATCTGTATGTGTTGACAAAAATATTTGTATAGTAACAATAGTCACTGAGGAATGTGTTTCTAGTAGTAGAAAATTACAATCCTTGCACACACGTGATTTCTGCAGTGTGGTGTTGGTCACGCAGGTGAACCTTATTGGGTATGGAGGGAGAAACACTTGATGAAGAGAATGAGGAGAGTGCTTTTAAAAGAGTGTTCTTCCCTCAGTTCTGGTTGCAATCATGCAGCCTCTGGTTCCCCTGGTCCTGATGGGGACGCACATGTATCAGTCTTGACATTCATTTGGGATGTGGGGCTCACTGATGGTCTGAACAATAATTCTCAGAGCTGACTCCTCTTTTGTCTCATGAGGGTAGAGAGGAGGGCCGTAGGGTGGCATCTTGGAGAGCAGCTCCCACATCAGGGTAATGTGTGGAAGAGAAATGGGGAAGACTTGAAGCCCCCCTCCAAACTCCAGTCCCCCTGCCATGCCAGGAGGCTCCTTTTCTCAGGCTGACCCCTGCCACGCCCACTTCCTACCTCCATCTCCACGACCAGGTAATGGAAGCCTTTGTCTCTTGTGGTGTTTGTATTAGTTTTTTAGGTAAAAATTTCACTTTGCTGTGTTGTTTCTCTGAAGTTGGTAGTGCAGGAAAGAACTATCAGCCCATGCTTGTTCATTATTTTAATAAGAATTAGAAGTTGCCTTTATCTTTTTTTAAATACTCTTTTGAAAAAAATTTCAAATTCATATGAAGGTAAAAATTTATAGGTTACATTGTTTTCAACAAAGGCAAAGTTCAAGTTGTAGTCTCATGGAGCCCCTCTCCCCCCCCAGGGGCACCAGCAATATCTTCTCACTGTGCACATCAGGTGAGATCCCACCCATTTCCCTCCCTTAATCCCCTCCCTTCTCCCTTCTCTCCCCTCCCCCTTGATAGAGTATATTTAGTTTTTATCATTCATGTGGGCGAGTAGTTATCTCTATAGTGGTTTCATATTAGTACTGAGTACAATAGTTTTTTCTTTTTCCACTCTTGAGATACTTTACTAAGAATGCTTTTCAGCTCCATCCAGGTAAACATGAAAGATGTGCCTTTATCTTTTTAGATCTATTTAAAAATTTTAGGGTTTTTATGTTAACTTCCTTTTCTTTTTTTTCATTTGAGTTCATAATGTGTTTTTTAAAAAAGTACTCTGAATTTAATATTTCTTTCACATTTTTATAAGAAGTATATATTTCTTTGTAAAAAAAATCAAGAAAACAAAATCAATAGGTAATTAAGGGAAGGGCTTCGGCAACAGAAGCTGGGAGATGATGTATGAAGCTTTGTCATTTCTCCTGGGGAGCTACTGGCTGGAAGCATCACAGCTGCAGCTTTCGGAGTTCATTTTAAGGCAGGGTGACTAAGGGACACTTTACACAGTGGGACCAAATCCACCTCCAGAAGAGTGAAGGGTATGAAGTGATCTGTCCAATGTAGAGACAGTTTGGTAGCAAAGGTCACCACTGCACTTTGAAGTTTCTTTTGAAAGGAGTGTTCCCTTTGTCGTTCTGGTTCTAATTCTGGAAGCATCTGATTCCTCTGGTCTTGATGAGGAAGTGTAAGCCTCAGCATTCACGTGGGACTTCAGGGTCCACTGGTGCCGCAGAGCAATAGTTCTCAAGAGCTGCTGACTTCTTTAGCGCTCACTGATCTTATCACGTGGACATATACACAGGATCCTAAGCATTACTCCTGGGCATTCTTACTTAATGAGCTCTTAATGAGCTTGGGCCTAAGCAGTACTTTTTGTTTTAAAGGTGCTTAGTTGATCAAACGACTCACCTCCCAGCACTACTTAGTCTAAGCCTTGAGGCAGGAGACAATTGTTAGATAAATAAAATCATGATTCCTTTCATCCTCCTTTCACGCACAGAGCAACAGGGGAAATTACCCTCAAACCTCCAAATCTCTCACTTTTTCAAAGGGGCCACACACTGCCCCTATCCTTCCTACAAGTAGCTAAAGCCATGGGGCAGGTCCATTGGTGAATCTGTCCATGTTGGTTGGTGAATGAACAGATGTATGCTAACTTCACATGTCAGAATATTTCCAAAGGAACCGAGATCATTCATTAAGAGGTCTTCTGTCAGACAACATCATCATTAAGGAAAAATCTATTTTTGCAGAGTTGCTTTGTCAAATTTTTTATCAGTGTAAAAAAATAGTTAAAACAAATTCACAAATTGATTTAACAGAGGCGAAGGGCACAGAAATCCAGAACAGACCCCAGGAGCCTGTGTTGTTGAGAAAAACAAACCAGAGTACAAAATGGCACCCCGTGCAGGTGACAGTGCTGTTTTTTCTAACTGTTTCTCAAAGGTTCTGTTGTTAAAAGAAAATAGAATTCTGGTTCTATGCTTCTAACATGCAGAATTCTGGTCTTAATCAAGAGTTGCTCTGTTTTTGAGCCTTTTTTTCAGTCTTATTTAAATTGAGGATAATGTACTATTTTCCAGAATCTTTTCCTATTTGAATACACATCATGCAATCTACTGTTACTCTGCAAAATTGGAACTTAATTGGCATGTGAAGTTAGGGCCCCAAGAGTTGTTGTGAACTGTTACTGGCATTGAAACTGGTATCTTTAAGCTGAGAATCAGGTCATTATGGGGGATCCAGGGGACTTCCACAATGTGTTCAGGAAACCCAACTTAACTCACACACCAGTATGTGGAGGGTTTTTACCATCAGCCTGTAGGAGTCCTGTGGGTGGAGGGGGCTAGCAGGTGCTAGCAGCCCCCTTGGATAGGATCAGTGGGCTCTAAAGGCCTAAATGAAGCCTTCCCTGCCTTCAATGGCCAGAAATCAGACCAAAACAATGGATGTGGACTGACAGCAGTCGAAACATCACTAAGGCCAGAGCAGTTGAATGGCCCTTTCCGGCACTGCCAACAGTCAGAGCCAAAATGAGTTCTATCACGACCCAGAACCAGGCAGGGTGAGCAGGTACTAAACCTTTCATTTCAGAACTCACTTAATCTCCTGGGCAGCAAAGTAGAAATATAAAATTGCTTTCCTCTGGAATTGTAAGAATGAAAAATTATAGAACACATCTTTTGTTTTCCATAAATCTCTGAAGCACCACTATGAAAACTGACCCTTCTTGGCTTTTCAGAGGCAGCCAGATTTTATTGTTCAGAAACTGGAAATGCTGGGACAGAAGGTCTATGAACTCATCTGGACGGTCTTAGCATAATGTCTGAAAATACCTGAAAGTCAATAATTTCAAATAACCTGGCTGACAATTTAGGTATGGAAAAAAATGTAAAGGGTTCTGAAGTTTTTTTTCCAACTTTCCAACAGTTCTTCCAGCTCCCTGTGTGACTCTGCCATCACAGTTCCTATTACTATCGTGCATGAGACGTAATGTGACTCTGAGATGGCAGATCTGAATTCCCGCCTGCTGTGTGACCATGGGCCAGGATTTAACCACTCTGAACTTCAATTTTCTCAAAGTTGGACAGGGACAATATCAGTAACTACTTTATAGAATATGGTGAATATTTAATAAAAGGCCCTTTTCATAGTGCCTGACACATAGTTAACACTAAGTAAAAGTTAACTTTTTTTTTTTTTGAGACAGAGCCTCAAGCTATCCCCCCCTGGGTAGAGTGCTATGGTATCACAGCTCACAGCAACCTCCAACTCCTGGGCTCAAGAGAGTCTCCTGCCTCGGCCTCCCAAGTAGCTGGGACCACAGGCGCTTGCCACAACGCCTGGCTATTTTTTTTTTTTTTTTGGTTGTAGCCATCATTGTTGTTTGGCAGGCCTGGACTAGATTCGAACGCGCCACCTTAGGTGTATGTGGCTGGTGCCTTAGCCACTTGAGCCACAGGTGGCTCAAGCTTCATGCTTTGAAGGTCAACTCTTCAAAGCATATAAAACTGTTCACAATGAAAGAATAAAAATTGACTCAGGCTGTTGATGGAGCTGGGAGGACAGGCACTGAAAAACAGCTAAAAACTTAACGAGTAACACTGTTTCAACCTGGGTCACACAGCAGTTATAAAATCATGTAGGGTCCCCTCTTTGAGTAGTCGCAGCTGCTTTCTTACCTCTGACTCTCTGAGACCCATTTTGTTATCTCCATATATTACTAGTATATCCGATTGCTAGCTCACCTTTGCTTCCTGATCCAATTCCTAGCTAATCTAAACATTTCCCAACCCAGCCTCAGAATAGGGAACCAAACAGAACTGATCCTCGCTTCCTCTTGGTCAGGGTCCCACCCTTTCAAAACACACTGTGCTGCTTCCTCTCCTCAGGGGCTTCTCATGGTTTCTGGTTACCCGGCCTCCCACCTCCCTATACTGAACGGGATCTGCAGGCAGCAGGTGGTGGTCTTTGGGTGATAAGGCTTTGACCCTGTGGGTGGTGGTGTTGTCACTGTAGTTACAGGAGAAATAGTGCAGGGGGTCAGGGGGCTAAAGATGCATTGTATATATTCCAGAGACATTTTATTCGTTTATTGCTTACTTAAATCTAAGACATAGACAAATTTTTCATGTGCGTGTTGGGGGTGATCAGAAATTTTTGTTATCCTCCCTAACTTTCATTTCACTTTGCAAAATATATGCAGTCACCAAAAAAAGGAAGCCATTTGACATTTAATAATAAGTAAGGAAGTTCAATGGAAAATACAAGCCCTCTGTAAGGAGAATGGGAACTGCTGAAAGGTGATTTTTTTTTTTTTAATGGAGGTGGTAAGTGGAGGGGACTGGAGGGGAGAAATGGCTTTATGTCAAGCAAGAACTGTTTGTAGAGCTTCTGCCCTGGTTGGTGTTGGGGAACGGAGATAGAATAAGAGCCCTGGTCCCTCGAATGGGGAGTCTCATAGAGTGCTGGGGACAAAAGCCACACCACATAAAACCTCAAGACTGTTAGAAAATCTAGACACCCAATGGCCACGATGTGGGGCAGTGTGACCTTTTGTGTGGGAATACTGGTGCCTTTTTTCCCCAAAAGAAATATTGACAGACTTCCCAGAAAAATCCTTCACGAAGGAAGAAGTTTACATGCTGATCTAAAGAAAGACTAAAGAAGCATGGGAACGGGGAGGCAGTTTGCAATTCACTATTTAGGCTTCCACTGCCTTTTGAAGAAGTGCAATATACTGCACTCTATGGGAGCAAGTGCCATAGTGCTTTGAGGGAGAGTAAGCAGTAGGGTACCATTGGTCAGCAGAATGGTCTTTGAAACCTGGGTGGATTGGGAAGGGAATTCTAAACTGGAGAAGAGTGGAGGGGGATGCATACATACTGGGCATAGAACAGTGCCTGCCCTCGAGTCAGTGATTATCCATCCTTTTTTTTTTTTTTTTGTAGTATTTGGCCGAGGCCAGGTTTGAACCCATCACCTCTAGTATATGTGGCTGGCACCCTACTCCTTTGAGCCACAGGCACTGCCCAGGTGATTATCATCTTTGAAAAAAGTGAGGGAACAGCAACTTGAATAAAATTGGGCCTCTCTCCATGAAGAGAGAAATGATCATTAATGGTAAAAGAATTTAGAACTACTTTTTTTTTTTTTTTTTTTTTTGAAGTTTTTGGTCAGGGCTGGGTTTTAACCCGCCTCCTCTGGCATATGGGCCCACGCCCTACTCCTTTGAGCCACAGGCACTGCTTTGTGTGTTCATGGTACTATTAGCCTAGTGGCTCAGGGACAGAGCAAGATGTCAGATGAGAGAGCAAGTTCGTGGATATTAAAGGGACTGGGGCATCTAGGCAAGCCCCAGGCTTACCCTCAGGCCAGCATCAGAGGCAGAGCTCCAGGGGAATTTGTTGTGATAATTGGAAGATTTTATACGGATACTGTTTAATATGATAGCCCTGTGGCCATTGAGCTCTCGAAGTGTGGCTTAAACACCACATTGTACTCCATGATTGCATTAATGTACACAGCTATGATTAAAAAAAAAAAGAACCAAATGTTGACTTTAATTTTGACTAAGTCAAATTTAAGTTTGTTGAGCCACATGTGGCCAGTGGCTACAGTATTGGACAACACAGAGAGCACTGGCTGACTTCTGTATCTGCTGGTTTGACATATTAACATTGTTCCTTTCACTGTAAGTGGTACCCTGAGAGCGTCTTTATGAATCACACTTACCCTTTTAGTCAGGAATTAAAGACAGTCAGAGGCTGCCAAATTTGGAGTTCCATTGAACTGAATGTTTTCAATTTCCAGCCTCTAGCTAAATGTGAAGGTAATTTTTGGATAAAACAAGTAAACAAACAAATCCCCCCAAAATCAACCAACCAAACATACTTTAGCAGTGGTAACTGAGTTGCTTGGGTGTTATCAACTGATATAGATGATCATTTGGGCACTTATTTAGGATTGTATCTCTCAGGATCTAAATCTCTTTTAGTAATGGAATGATTTATTTACATGTTCCATTTGCAAACTAGTCATTATTTAGTTATTAAAATGATACTTGAAGTAGTCAACGTACATGTATGAAGAATCTTATTCCCCCAACAAGCTCTACTCAGTTGCAGTGATCTGTCCTAAGGTGGAACATACTTGCTCTTCCCACTTTATTGAATAGTCTAGCTTTGGGGGGGTTAAGTTGAATCAGGGTCTGTGTATGTGGGACCTTCAAGGGTCTGGCCTGAAATGGACATTGCAATCAGAAGCCTTGTGACAGGAAGCACAAGCAATCAAGCTGGGTTTGGGGACCTTTCTCCCTCTCTCCTTGCTTTCCTCTGGGAGTGCAGACTGATGTTTTGCCATCTTGCCCTTTTCTCTGTAAAAGTTAGACGAAATTTTAATTTTAACTGGGTATGCCTGAATAAAAATGTGAGCGGTAGGACCCACCTTTTGACTTTTCACCAGGCCTGATGTTTGAAGCCAAAACTCAATATAGTTCATCAGGATTGAAAAAAACTTCCTTTCCAGACCTGGCGAATAACTTACTTCTGGTTTTATTTTTTCTGAAAAGCTCATTTTTAGTAAATATCAAAGGTAAGTTATGCAAAAAAACCTCCAACCTCCACAAAAACGGATCCATTATTTATTATAACCTATCTTCCCTGAGAAAAAAAGCGAGGCAGAGTCTGAGCTTGCTAAATAAGGCACGTTAGCAAAAGATACTCTCACGGACTTAACAATATTGACAACCATAGAAAAGCAAAAGGTTTCTTCACGCTAATGCATTAATAAAATCAGGAACTATCTTTGTTGTTCGAAAAACAAATTTGGGTAAAAATTTCTCTTTCCTGTTCTAAAAAAAGAGAGGTCTTCTGCAAAACATGTTTTCATTTGTTTTACTTTAAAGCTGTTCCGTATCATGTGGACAGTTAAGAAATACGTAAGGAAAGGCTCTCCCCACCCAGTGTGGTGTGTGCCTTATATCATGGTTCCTAGTCTGGCTTCCCCATTTTGTTCTGTGACTTTTTATCAAATTTTATTTTAGTGAATGTTTTTGGCTCCCAAATTAGATTTGCCAGACCTGTATTTCTACTTTTTTTACTTGTGATTTATTCAAAGAACAAGCTCTTTGGATTCAAAGGCGAACTATATTATTTTTAATTTATTAATTTTTTTTCTTTTTTTGCAGTTTTTGGCTAGGGCCAGGTTGGAACCCACCACCTCTGGTGTATGGGGCCGATGCCCTACTCCTCTGAGCCACAGTTTTAACACCATTTCTTCATTTGTTTTCTTAGGACTTCACTGAACATATCTGCTTGTTTCACGCAGCGTTGGTGGAGGTGCGGTGGTGTGATGGCTTCTTAGCTCAGCAGTTGCCTCTTGCTACTTTCCTTCCCTTCTTCCAAACTACTCCCCCCCTTTATTCTTTTCTCTCTCTTCCTCTCTAATATGGGTTTATCTCTGAGTATACCTTATGTTCTCGCCTATACATTTAGAAAGTTAATATTTTTTTTTCTAAATCATTTATATTTATATATTGAATTCTCTCCTTGGTTTAATAATAACATAGAAATATTTTAATGTTCTTCTGTACTTGGATTTTTTACTTAAATTTTGTCTGATGGCATTGTTAGAATGTGGTCTCTTAAGGTATCTGTCTTTCAGAGTTATTGAGTTCTCTTTTTTTTCCACTTAGTATTCAATCAATTTTTATAAATTTTCCATGGGCTCTCAAGAGGGATACATAGTTCTATGTAAAGTACAGCATTGAAAGGTGCCTATTGATTAAATCTTCTTAGGTAATTCAAATTATTGATGACCATGTCATAGACAATGAGCAGCAGGTAAAATTCTTCCTCGATATGTGTTTTGGTTAATTTCTTTTTTAATTTTAGAAACCTACTTTATATATTTCAACACTATGCTGTTTCTCACATACAAGTTTATGAAATATTTTTGTTGTGGATGGAACCATCTCTTAGTATTAATTTCCTTTCTCTGCTCTAGTGCTCAATATCTTAAATTCTATTGAAGCTTCGTTAATATCATGATATTGACTTTCTCTTTGCTTTTGCACATCTGTGTTTGTGTTTTTAGCTTCATATCCTAAATATTAAGTATCTTTCAGAAATAATGTGCATTTTAAATTCAAAATTAATTTATTTTTAAAATAGTGTTTACACTATTTAAATTATTATAATTACTGACAGATCTGGTCTTATTTCAATTATTTAGTTCTTGTTTTCTGATTTTTAGATTTCTTTTGCCATTCTTATTTTCCTGGATGATCAGACTGTTTGATTTGCTTTTAGTCATTTTAATAATTTGAATGGCTAGCAAATATTTCAAACTCAAGAATTATAATTTCTTTGTTTCTAAAAAATAACTGGATAAAGCTCCTTTTAAGTAAGAGGGGTATAAATGAATCTAGAATACATGTAACTTTGTGACTGGGCAGATGAATGCCACTTGTACGTTCTGGTCCACTTTACTTTGATTGCAGAATTTTACAATTTTGGATGTATATGTTGTTCCTGAAATAAGTAACTATATATATAATAAAAATATATTATTGTATAATAAAAACATACACACAGTACACATGCACAGGCTGTCCTTGCACAATAAAAAAATGACTATACAAGCTCAAGCTAAAACCCTGCAAGGTGATCTCAATAAGCAATTGGAAAGATTAGGGTTCTTCTGTGACCTCTTTTTACAAAACAAATATCTCCCTTATCATTGGTTATGAATGTCTAGGATATGAAAAAATACAACAAAATTAATGTTTATTTATTACCTGGTAATTTTTCTTCTTTTTTTTTTATTGAATGATAACTATGTACATTAATGTACTTCTGGGGTACAGTGTGGGGTTTTCACATGCATTCTGAAATACTTCCATCAAACTGGTCAACACAGCCTTCATGTCATTTTCTCAGTTATTGCTTTAAAAC
>CAUYTI010112897.1:0-11417 GCA_963575145.1 Galago senegalensis | reverse complement strand
GAGCCTCAAGCTGTCCCCCTGGGTAGAGTGCTATGGCTTCACTGTTCACAGCAACCTCCAACTCCTGGGCTCAAGCGAGTCTCTTGCCTCCGCCTCCCAAGGAGCTGGGACCACAGGCACCTGTCACAATGCCCGGCTATTTTTTGGTTGCAGCCATTATTGTTGTTTGGCGAGTCCGGGCTGGATTCGAACCCGCCACCTTAGGTGTATGTGGCTGGTGCCTTAGCCGCTTGAGCCACAGGTGCCGAGCCGAGGCCAATTTCTTTTAAGGTCACAACAGGGTCCAGGAAAGGCTGTGCTTGACTGAGGAGTCAGGGCCTTGAAGGTTGCACTAGAGTGGGCTAACTCCTTCTCTGTTTCTGACTTGTCCCAGATTTGTGGCCTGGGCTTTTGCATTTATTTATTTATTTATTTATTTATTTATTTATTTTTGCTTTTGCATTTATAAAATAAGAAAGTAATAAGGAAATCAACTTTTCCCCAGAGGTATGCTCAAGAATGGTAGGCACGAGCTGGTGTCAGAGGGAGAAAAGAAGTAGTATCATTGTTATAAATATTTAGATTCATACAAAGAACTGTGTTAGGACCCCTCTTCAGGAGTTATTAGAAATCCTCTTTCATTTTCAAAGAATCACCAGGATCCAAGTTTAAAAACAGACAAACAAAAAAGACACAAACAGTGTGTGCTCATCCTAGGCAGAGGGGACGGTCAGCCTGGACCAACTCCAAGATCAAGGTCAGGGTCAGCCCATGCACCCTCTTCGACCTTAGCATGGCTCGGCCAGTGGGAAAGGCCAATGGTACCCTGGCCTTGAGACTCCATCCCCACTAGTCCCTCCCTTCAGCTTCTGCTCCCAGGGGAGGGACTGGCGGCTAAGCTCAGCTTTAGGCACCGGTCACCAGGCCCCTCAAGAGGCCCAGCGCGGTTGACTCCGGCCGCACCCCGCGAGGGGCCCAGAGCAAGCAGCCCCGCCTGGCCGTTGCCCAGCCGCCTTCGGAGGGAAAGTTGTTGCTCAACCCTGAGGAATGTGGGGCCAAAGCTGAGGCGGCAGGAAGGCGGGAGATTACTGCGGCTGCCGGCGGGGACCGCGCTGGGGCGGCCGCTGTGACTTCGCCCTCGTGTAAACAGCAGCTCTGGGCGGAACGGCGGGGTGGCCCGGGGGCCCCAGGCCCAGCCCACAGCCTGGGGGTGACAGCCAGGGAGCACAGCTGCACAGCCCGCACCAAGGCTTTCCGCCACTGGGCCAGGACTGAGGCCACAGGAACAGGCTTCTTGTCTGTTAGGCTCACGATTAATCCGTGGCACCTGAAGAGTGCCTTGAACCTAGTAGGCACTCAATAAATACTTCTGAAAGAAGGATGCAAAACCTCTAGCCTCGGTTTCCTCCGTTGTGCAAGGAAAGGTTTCATCTCCAGGCCCCTAGCAACTCTGAAATTCGAAAATGCTGAGATTAAATCCCATGTGTACTGCTGTGGTTTTGCTTTTAGTTTTTCAGGGACATTTTTAGTGCTACCCTTTATGATGTGCCAGGAGTGAATTTGACACCAGATGGCTTTTTTTTTTTTAATAAGAAAGAAGACAAAGGGAGGGAGAAAAATATTTTCCAACTGGCAGCGCTGACAGTATTTTGGAAGAGAAACCAAGGAGGCAAAGAGGAGCTGCTTCAGCCGGATTCTTCCTCCTCCTGTCCACCCTGCCACCCTGGCCTCCACCATAAATGGAGCAGATCATACTGGAGGTTTTTATAGATAAGGCAAAGAGAGCCGTCATCCTGGGAAACTCCACCTCGCCTTAGGACGAGCTTTGTCCTCTCTGGCTGTAACAGCAGACTGGCCCCGCAGCCACAGGGTCATGATTCCAGCTATGGGCAGGGCTCTGGCTAAAGGCTGCCTTGGTGTTAATTAGAAGAACAGAGAGACACTTGGCAAGTCAAAGGCTAACGCTCTCTGTCTGGGGAACATTCAGGAAAAACAGCCAAAGTGGCAGTGTCTCTTCTGGAATTCTCCGGGATCCCAACTCCTTCTTACGGGGGCAGGGAGGGAAATACTGGTTCTCACTCAAAGTGACCAGGAGTTCAGTTCTTAGTATGTCATGGTGCAGAGAAGAGCAATTCCTGGAAGAAGCCAATTTGGCAGCGTGCACTGTGGTGCCAACCAGGGATGCTGCACTCAGTCTGCTTGGGTTCAAACCTTGGCTCCACTGCTTACTGGTTATTTGACTAGGGCAAGTGACTTTACCTTTCTGTCCCTTAGTTTCCTCAACTGTAAAATGGAACATAAAATCCCCACCAAAGAGGATTGTTAGGCAAGGCATGGTGGCTCACGCCTATGATCCTAGCACTCTGGAAGGCCAAGGCAGGTGGATTGTTTGAGCTCAGGAGTTCAAGACCAGCCTGAGCAAAAGCAAGACCCCATCTCTACTAAAAAAAAAAAAAAAAAAAAAAAAAAAGGAAAGAAAGTAAGAAAACAAAATAACTAGCTGGGTATTGTGGGAGGTGCCTGTAATTCCAACTACTAGGGAGGCTGAGGCAAGAGGATTGCTCAAGCTCACGAGTTTGAGGTTGCTGTGAGCTACAATGACGCCACGGCCTCTTCCCAGGGTGACAGAGTGAGACTCTTTTTCAAAAAAATAAAGAAAGAAAGAAAGAAAGAAACCAAAGAGGATTGTTGTGTGGATTGGAAAAGATAACACAAGAAAAGTGCCAGTGGTCTGCCTCTTCAATAGACCATAGCACAAGGTAAACACTCAATATTTTCTTGCAGGGTATAGTGGGGCTGAGGCGGAAGGATGGCTTGAGCCCAGGAGCTCAAACCAACCTGGGCAACAAAGCAAGGCCTTGTCTCTTCAAAAAATTAGCTGAGTATGATGATATGGGCCTATAGTCCCAGCTACCAGGGAGCCTGAAGGAAGACTGCTGGAGCCAAGGAGTTCGAGGCTGCAGTGAGCTATGATTGTGACACTGTACTCCAGCCTGAGTGACAGTGCTAAACCTGTCTCTTTAAAAAAAAAAAAAAAATTCTGGGCGGCACCTGTGGCTCAAAGGGGTAGGGTGCCAGCCCCATATACCGGAGGTGGAGGGTTCAAACCCAGCCCCCGGCCAAAAAAAAAAAATTCTAATTCGGCTGCAGGAACCCCAGACTAGAACCTCTGGTGGGCAAGTTCCCAAAATGGCTGTCTCTGAAGAGCAATTGGGTATACTGTCATCTTTGGGCAAAGGAGTCTCTATCCAGCTGACTGGTCCTACCTTCCTCGTCCTTTGCAACCCCAGGGGACTGGAAGAAGGCCACACAGAATGAGCAGAAATCATGTGTCAGGCTCCAACTTGATGAATCACTCTTAAAGGTATTTGGGAGATAGGAAGGGAGTTCAGGGTGAGGAGAGGACTGCTGATGCCAGGTTGGGAATTCTGACCAATGCAGGAGACACTATAGAAACCAATGCACCATAGGCCACAGGTGGCCTGTGATGGCCATCCATGGATATAATTCTACTGGGGTGTCCTTGATTTTCTACTGATAAATTGTTTTCTAATAATTTCAGGTTTAGTCCTCTTGAATCCTTGACCAGCCAGCAACCTGATGCCATTTATCTTATCTTTCTGTCACAGTGTCCACTGCACAAACACTCAGCAGAATCTACTCATAAAGTAAAGACTTCAGAAGTTCATACTGATGGGCTGAGCTGTTATACAGGGGAGCAGACTGGAATTCCAGACCGGATAGGCAGGGAGAGAGAGGGGCAGCTGGGCACTTGGGGACCACAGGTGTGTGTTCTCTGCTATCTCCAAGTGTCTTCCCTTGAATCCACAGGTTCCCCTTCATATACTCCACTCAAATTTTTCCAGCATCCAGAAGTGAGTGACACCTGGGTTCCCAGCATGTCCTGCCACAAATACTTGTCTTCAGTTGCTCTGCCACTCCTGGCCTGTAGGAACTTGCAAGACGAACTCTGCTGCCATTTCTTTCCACTGGGCTTCCACTACTTTAGCCAGGACAGAACCCACTGCTGTCCTGAGACATCTTCTAGGGTCTTCATGTGGCTAGTCCATTCTCATCCTTCAGTCTCCTTAAAAAGGGACTTTCTTGATGACCCTCATTCAAAATTGAATGCCCCTGGCTCGGCGCCTGTGGCTCAACAGGCTAGGGCACCAGCCACGTACACCTAAGGTGGCGGGTTTGAATCCCCAGCCCAACCCGCCAAACAACAATGACGGCTGCAACCAAAAAATAGCCAGGCATTGTGGCGGGCGCCTGTGGTCCCAGCTACTTGGGAGGCGGAGGCAAGAGACTCGCTTGAGCCCAGGAGTTGGAGCTTGCTGTGAGCTGTAATGCCATGGCACTCTACCCAGGGGGACGGCTTGCGGCTCTGTCTCAAAAAAAAAAAAAAAAAAAAAGAAACCAGGAGCCCGAGGCAGGGCACGGGGGAGGGGGAGGCGTGCACGGAGACATGCCCAGTTACTAGCTGCATGATGGGCCAGGCCAATGCGTGCGGGATGCCTATGGCCACTTTCTAAATGTTGTATCTGCCACAAACAGGGGCATTTTGCAAAGCGTTTTGTGATTACCCTCCAAAACTCCACGTTATAAATGCAACAAACAGGACATTGGGCAGTCCTTTGTCCCTCCGAGCAGGGAGCCGATAGGATGGGGGAAGCCTTGTCCTCTTCCGAGTCCCTGACTGCCCTTGCATGGGGAGGCCTGGTTCAGTTTACCCCAGCAGCAGAATTTACCATCACCGGACTTGAGCCCTGGGTTCAGAAGGACATTGCAAATAAGCCTTATAAATTCCTTTTGGATATTGGGGTGGCTCCCTCTCTCCTCAACTCCTCAGGACTCCTCACTTCCAGAACCTGTGCTATTTTGCAGGTCACAGACCAGCTGCTCATTAGGAAATTCACATACCCATTACCATGTCTTATGAATAATCATCCTTTTATGCATGCACTACATAGATGTGTTCACTTTGTGAGACTTCACTGAGCTGTATACTCTTTTGTGCACTTCTTAAAAATTAAAAGTTCAAAAACTCCAGCTACTCGGGAGGCTGAGGCAAGAGAATCACTTGAGCCCAAGAATTTGGGGCTGCTGTGAGCTGTGACAACATAGCACTCTACAGAGGGCAGCAAAGTTTAAAAAAAAAAAGTTCAAAACCAAAACAGGATATTTTTTAAAAATAGTTTTGTAATAAATCTTCCTTGTGTTTTTCACCCTTAGTTGAGATGTACCTGGCAATACTCCTCAAGCTTCACTGTACATAGAACTCACCTGGGCTTGGCGCCTATAGCTCAACCGGCTAAGGCGCCAGCCATGTACACCTAAGGTGGCGGGTTCAAATCCCCAGCCCGGACCCGCCAAACAACAATGATGGCTGCAACCAAAAAATAGCCAGGCGTTGTGGCAGGCGCCTGTGGTCCCAGCTACTTGGGAGGTGGAAGCAAGAGACTCGCTTGAGCCCAGGAGTTGGAGGTTGCTGTGAGCTGTAATGCCATGGCACTCTACCCAGGGGGACAGCTTGAGGCTCTGTCTCAAAAAAAAAAAAAAAAGATCTGTTCTGTCAATCTCTTTTTTAGTGTATTTAAACCATTTACATTGAAGACAAATATTGAAATGATACACCTTAAATCTACCATTTTGTTATTTTTCTGTTTGTTTCTTCTGCGTCTTATTCCTTTGTTTCACTTTTCTTGTCTTCCTATTGGTACTTGAATACATTTTAGGATTCCATCTTGACTTATTTGCAATGTTTTTGAATGTATAGCTTTGTATAGCTTTCTTAATGGTAGCTGTAGATTTATAATATACATATGTAATTTGAATGAATTATAGAAATTTTTCTTCCCTGAAGGTCTCTTTGCCCTTGCTACTTTTTAGTACAGTTCCTCAAGATTTTCCTACCACATCAGTGTTAATTTCTGCTTCACTTATTTATAATTTAAGAAATCCTCAACAGAATTATAGTATGTTATAGGTTCTGCCTTTATTTTAACCATTTAGATATTTCTAAATTTCTGAACTTCCTTCAATTATCATTTACTTTTTGCTTAGAGAGCTTCTTTTAGCCATTCTTTAAGGGTAAGTTGGCTAGTAACCAATTTTCTTAGTTTTTCTTTATATGGGAATGTCTTTACTGACTCTTCATTCTTGAAGAATATTTTCAGTAGATGTAGAATTTGCAACTGGAAGTCATTGTCTTTTGGAAAAATCAAATATCATTTGAATGAACTTACTTCCCAAGTAAATAATGCACCATTTCTCTCTGGCTACTTATAATACATTTTTATTTTGACCTTTAGTTTTTAGAAGTTTAATCATGATGCATTTTGGTGTAGATGTCATAGAACTTATCTTATTTGGGATTCCTTCAACTTTTTCAATTTGTAGATCCACGTCTTTTGCCCAAATTACAAATTTTTTAGCCATTATTTCTTTGAATATATTTTTAGTCCTTTATCCTACTATTCCTATCCTCTTCTGATGAAACTCTGATGATATGAGTATTATCTCTCTTGTTAATATTCCACAGGCCTCTGAGACTTATTTTTTAGTTTATATTCTTCCTATTGTTCAGAATGGATAAATTTTAGTAATTTCTTCTAAGTTCACTAATTCTATTCCTTGTCATCTCTATTCTATTAATTTCATTCAGAAAGATTTTTGCTTGTTTGGTTGTTTATTGGATTGTTTGTTTCTATAATTCTCATTTTGTTCTTTTACATACCTTCACAATTTCTTTGCTGAGGTTTTTTATTTATTTGTTTCATTAGAATTTATAATTTCTAATAAAATTAGAAATTTTTCTAATGAAAAATACTTGTTGAAGTACTTTTTAATGATGGTTGTTTTAAATCTTTGCCAGAAATTTCCAGCATCTGATTCAGTGTTTGTACCTATGGATTATCTTCTCTTATTCAAGTTGTGATTTTCTAGGTTCTTGCATGATTTTTTTTTGTTGCTGTTGTTGAGACAGAGTCCCTTCCTATGCCCCTGAGCAGAGTGCAGTGGCTTGGTAGCTCACTGCAACCTCAGACTCCGGCTTGTGGGCATCCTGCTGCCTCAGCCTCCCGAAGCTGTTGGGATTATAAGTGCTGAAATAGGCTTCCCAGCTTGTTCCCAGGCCCCCTTCTCCCCCAAAGAGTCAATTCTGAGAATAGGCTTCAGAACAAGGAAGCACAAAAGGTCCCAAGTTCAAGTTCCCAGTGGACAAACAATGATGGAAACCTACCCACATTGTAACTCCCAAGCTGTAACTCCACCCTGAGCTAACCAGCCATGTCTTGCTTCTGTACTAGCATGATTGCCCAACTACACAAAAAATATAAAAATACAGCCAGCCCTCTACTTGGCCCCAACTGTCTCTCAGAGCAGCAGCCCCCTGTGCAGAGGAAATAAATCACCAATCAATTGCACTTATGTGAGGTCTGAGTCTATCTTTTCAGGTCATGAACGTTACAACAGTGCTCACTGTGGCACCTGACTGGGTTTTTCCATTTTTTTCATGAGTCAAGGTCTCACTTTCGCTCAGGTGAGTCTCAAACCCCTGAGCTCAAGCAATTCTCCCTCCTCAGCCTCCCACAGTGCTGGGATTATAGGTGTGAGCCACTGTGCCCAGCTCTTGGCATGATTTTTTTTTTTTTAGAGACAGAGTCTTATTTTGTCACCCTTGATAGAGTGCCATGGCGTCACAGCTCACAACCACCTCCAGATCTTGGGCTTAGGCAATTCTCCTGCCTCAAGGAGTAGCTGGTACTACAGGCACCCATCACAATGCCTGGCTATTATTTTTGTTGTTGCAGTTTGGCTGGGTCTGGGTTCAAACCTACCACCCTTGATAAATGGGTCCAGAGCCCTACTCACTGAGCCACAAGTGCTGCCCTGTTGGATGATTTTTGATGGTATTCTCAGTATTTGAGATAATACAAGACTCTGGAACCTATATAACATTATCTTTTAGCAAGGTATAGCAAGAGGGCTAGGTAGACAGATGTGCTTATGTAGCTACCTGCTGGCCCTGGCCATATCACCCCAGCAAAAGAGGAGTGAGAACTCATACTACCTCATTGTAGATGAGTAAGTGGAAGCTCACCTGCCCCTGTAGCTGTGCTGACATATTTCTAGTGAAAGTGAGACACTAATTTATATCACTTTTTCTGCACTGGGTGGGCCAGGTTGACACCAGTGATGGGGAAGGACAATTAGAGAGCTAACAAGCTCTGCTTTTGTGCTCATTCATTTATACTCTTTGCTGCTGGTTGGACATGAAGGTTCATGTCATCACTGGGCCCCAACAACTAGGTTTCAGGAGAAGTAAGTGATGACTATTACAACTCATGACTATCTTGCTCAGTCTCCTTTATGTTGATAAGGTTTCAAATCTTGGCTTAGCTCACAGCCTTGGGTGTGGGATGAGATGAAACTGTCCGGGCCTTCTCACCCATAACCTCACTAAAAATATGGGATGGTCTTGTGTTCCTAGGTAGCCAGAACTGTGTACAGTGACTAAAGTCATGCTTACGTAGCTGCTGCATGTTGTTACTTTTGTTACCTTGGGTATGAAGGTACACAGGACCACCATTCCTTTGTGGGGACTGCAGGCTATGTATTGTGGATTGCAGATCTTCTATGTGGGTCAGCTCCCTGGCTGCCAAGAGCTGGATAAGGGCAGACCTCCCATGTAACTTAGCTCACCAGACACTCATGAGCTGAATAAAGCATGTTACACCTTCTCTTCAGTGCCAGAGTACTATTCCTATAGTCCTAATCAGAAGATTGGAATCATATTTTGGACCCTGCTTAAACCTCTGCAGTTGGGATCAGATCTCTACCTCCTATCACCAGGAAGTAAATGATAAATGAACTCCCCACTCTACTCTGCAGACACTATCCTGATAGGAGAAACAGAATGTTTCCTGCTTCTGCCAGGCAGAGAATGAAAAATTAGCTTCCCGCTCAGTTCCACCAACAAGGTTTCATCAAAGTGTTAAATTGACACACTTTCACAGTTTGGAATAGTGGAGTGGAAGATCAACTCCCCACTTGGCCCTGTTGAAACCAGGAGGTAGAGAGTGGTTTTTCTTATTGCTGGAGTAGAGCACATACTCAGAAAGATTTCTATTCTGTTCAGCCACCATTTTCTCCATCCTTTGGCTAGCAAAATTGGGCATTTTTGTTTGTCATAGTTGTTGTCTGTGCCAGTCTAAAAGGAAGTGTATTTAAATATTTTCTACGAAGTACGTTTGCTAAAGATTTTTTAATTTTGTGAAGTTAGAGAGTTTTATTCAATTTTATGCACATAATAGATTCTGAAGTCTCCTTTGTTTCAAGGGATATATTGAATAATATATTTTTCTTTTTCTTACCTCATCTTGCTTTAAAAGGAAATAATTAAGAGAAGACAGGGAGACATTATCCTGAATGTATAGGCATATTGTTTATACAAATAGTTGGGAATGTGCATACTTTAGAACTAAAGCCTAAATAAAAACTCTGATTAACATATTGATTATGTTGAAGGAATATCCCAATAATTACAATTTTATTCAGGTTCTCTGCTATATCCCAAGTGACAAACTCCTTTCCTATTATCCATTTAGTATTAAGAGACAACACTCAGACAGCATTTTTAACACTATTTTTATAATTCTTACAGAATAAGTTACAATTTCTAGACTTGAAAGAAATTCTTAGTTGATAAAATTTGCTTTCCTTGTAATATCCATTTGTGATAAATACAAAATATTATTCTTCATTTACATTGCATATTATTTGTTATATATGTTTTTTTCTTTTTTTTCCCTTCCTTTTTTCTTCTAATCATAATTTCTTTTTTTTTTTTTTTGCAATTTTTTGGCCAGGGCTGGGTTTGAACCCGCCACCCTCAGCATATAGGGCAAATGCCCTACTCATTGAGCCACAGGTGCTGCCCCTAATCATAATTTCTTAAGGAGGCTAGAGCAATCTAACCTACCAAAAACTGTTGCTTTCTAAAATAAAGACATAGCTGATTTTTTTCAGATTCAAACCTGTCAAGGTCCCTGGAAAATTCTCCATGCCTAGGAACTTTCCAGTCATTCAACTAAAACCTAAATTTGGCTAATACTACATTTGTTCAATCTAATTTCAGAATTCTTCCTTTCCTTATCCTCTCATCTGTAAAAACTGCACATATCCTCTGACTGCACTGACCTTACATCAGCCTACTATAAACTAAAGTACCTAAACCATAAGTAAGCCCATCATTTTCAGCAAGGAGTATAATAGTTCCTTCAAATAAAGTCTAAATACATGTTTCCATCTCAAAAAAAAATTATTTACAAACCCATTGAGAAGCATGCCATTTTTAATACTAGGTTCCCAATAGTTTTTAGCATAAATAAATAAACTTTATCAAATCATTTTGTTTCTTTTTAAAGTTCCTTTTGGAAAATCATATTGTTATATTTTGTATGTCAAAACATAGTTATATTCCCTGGAAACTCATATTTAGTCATTATGTTTGTTTTAATTTTGAATTGTGTTACCTTTTTATTAATGTGTACACACACACACACACACACATATATATATATAGCTTGTAAGTTTCTTTCTTATATCATCCTGGTTTGGAATATTAAAGTTTTACTAGATACATAAAATAACTTGCTCAGTGTTACCTCTTTTCTATTTTCTGTATTTATTTTGTAAACTAAAGAGTTGATCTTAAAAATTTCATTAACTGCATATGTTAAATTCTCTGGGCTTGTTTGAGGCTTCTTGTTAGAAAAGGTCTTTGAATAGCATTTTATTTGTGTTATTCAGCTTATCAGTTAAATTTTTCTTTCAGCCACTTGTAGTGTTTAATATTTTTCTAGAAATATATTTGATAAAGATTTATAAATTTATTGACACAGCTTATAAACATTCTCATATTACTTTAAGCCACAATTACATCTATATTAATTTTCAATTTTATTTATGAAAATTGCACATACCCTCTGATTGCACTGGTTTATATGTATCTTCTCACTCTTTCTTAATCATTTTTCACAGTTTTGTCTATACAGTCTTTATCAAAAAATTTTTTTAGTTCAATATTTTCCATGTTCTTTTGTTAATTTTTAAAATGTATTGATATCCTCTATTATTTTTATTTTTTACTTCCTTCATGTTTCTCTTTTTATTGCTCTTTTTTCAAGATTCTAGATTAAACTCTTAATTCATGTTTTCTGAAAAAAAATATTTTTAAGGATATAAATAGTGCTTTAGCTTGTCAGGTCCCACATATTAAAATCCCAGCACTCATGTTTATTGCAGCCCAATTCATAATTGCCAGGTCACGGTATATGTACACCATTGTTTTTAAGAGCATAAAAATGGCACTCAGCTTTGAGCTTAATATAGTGACTTTCTCAATTTCTTTAAAATATTTTTATAACTTTGTG
>CAUYTI010112896.1:0-16563 GCA_963575145.1 Galago senegalensis | reverse complement strand
GAATCCATTAAGATACTTTAATTCTACATATATTTGCCTATTCTAAGTATTTCACATAAAAATGATTATACAATGACACCTTTTGTGTCTGACTTCTTTGAATTAGCAGGTTTTTCCTTACAGTGTGTATCAGGAATTTCTGGATGAATTACGTTCCATTGTAGGGAGATAACGACAGTTGTTCACTCAAACATCATTTGATGGATAGTTGAGTTATTTTCACATTTTGGCTATTATGCATAAGACTGTTCTGAATATTTATGCGCACGTTTTCGTATGAATGTATGTTTTCTTTTCACTGGGGTATATTCCTAGGAGTAGAATCTCTGGGATACAAGGTAAATTTATGTTTAACTTCTTGAGGAACTGCCAAATTATTTTCTAGGGTGGTTGCACCACTTTCATTCCGACCACCAGTGAATGAGGATTCCACTTTCTCCATATCCTGCTAACACTTCTGTATTTTTGTTCATTTGATTCTATCTATCCTAGTCATTGTAAAGAGACACTTTCCTGTGGCTTTGATTTGTATATTTGTATGTCCCCAATGATTACTGATGCTGAGAGTCTTTTCATGTACTTATTGGACATTTGTATATATTCTTTGGGAGAAACGTCTGTTCAAATTTTTTGCCCATTTTTAAATTGGGTTTTCTTTTTATAGTTGAGTTGTGTTTGTCATATATTCTGGATACTAGATCCCTAACAGGTATATTTACAAATGACCTTTCTCATACTGTGGGCTATCTTTTCACCTTCTTAATAGTGGCCTTTGATGCATGAAGTTTATTAATTTTAATGGAATTCAATCTCTTTTTCTATTATCTTGGTTTTGGGGTTGCTTTTGCTTTTAGAGTCATATCTAAGAAACCATTGCCTATAGCAAGATTGCTAAGATGTACACGTATGTTTTCTTGTGAGTTTTATAGTTTTAAACTTAGGTTTTCAATACATTTTGAGTTAATTATTGTATATGGTAAAAAGAAGGGGTCTAATTCCGTTCTTTTTCATGTAGGTATCTAGTTATCTCACCTCTATGTTTTGCAAAGACCATTATTCCCCCATTGGGTGGTTTGGGCACACTTGATGAAATTATATTTCACAGATTTTTTTAGGTATCAAGTTTTTAATTTCTTTTGGTAAATTTATTCCTATGTATTGTATTCATTTGGATACTATTGTAAATTGATTGTTGTCTTAATTTCATTTTTGAATAGTTCATTGAGAATGTGTAGAAATGTAGTTAATTTTTTATGCTGATCTTTTATCCTGTGACCTTGCTCTAGTAGTTTTTCTTTTTGGCTTAGGATTAATGCCATGTGAAAATAGAAATAATTTGACTCTTTTTCCAAACTGGATGCCTTTCATTTCCTTTTCTTGCCCAATTGTCCTGCCCAAAACTTCCAATAAAATGTGAAACCAAAATGATAACAGCAAAAATCTTTGTCATGTTCCTGATCTTAGGAGCAAAGGTTTAAGTCTTTTACATCTATGTATAACATAAACTGCGTTTTATTTTCCACTTACTGTAGTATTTTTGCCCTTATCTGTGGTTTTACTTTGTGCAGTTTTAGTTACTTGTGGGCAACCATGGTCTGAAAATACATATAATATTTTGAGAGAGAGAGAGAGAGAGGAGAACACAGTCACATAACTTTTCTTTTGTACTATGTTGTTATAATTGTTCTATTTTGTTATTATTGTTAATCTTTTATTGTACCTGATTTATAGATTAAATTATTTTATTTTATTTTATTAGTCATATACACATAGATCATGAATACATTCATGCATATGTGGGGTACAATGTGCTGATTTTTTTTTAAATACAATCTAATGTGATTGTATTGTTTAACCAATCAACTTAGCTTTCACCTCATTTACTTGATTATTGTGCCAAAACATCAATGTTCTACATTTCACAGATTTGACTTGTACCCTTGTCATATGTTCCATAGGTGTGATCCCGCCTTTTACTCTCTCTCTGTCGAACCTCCCCGTTCCCCTCCCCTCCCACACCACTTCCAAAGGTCTGATAACCAGAATCCACAGAGAACTCAAACTTAGTATTAAGAAAAGAAAAGATTCTTAGTATTAAGGATCCCATTTCACTACAGGCAAGAGACCTGAACAGAAGCTTCTCTGAAGAAGAGAGGCACATGATATACAGACACATTAAAAAATACTTGTCTTCTTTAATCATCAGAGAAATGCAAATCAAAACCACTTTGAGATACTATCTAACTCCAGTAAGAGTAGCCCACATAACAAAATCCCAAAACTACAGATGTTGATGTGGATGTGGAAAAAAGGAATATAGATTAAATTTTATCATAGGTTATAAATTACAGAAACAAACATAGTTTTATATATATATATAAAATTTAGTACAATCTGCTGTTTTAGGCCTTCATAGGAGGCCTTGAAATATATCCCTCTTGGAGAAGGGAGGACTCCTGCATGTCCTTTATCAGATTAAAATTTCTTTTTATTCCTCATTTGTTGAGTGTTTTTGTCACAAAGGGCATTAAGTAAGTTTTGTCTATTTTCCATGTCTATGAAAACAATCTGTCAGTTTTGTCCTTATCCCATTAATATGGCTTATTACCTTGATTGCTTTTCATGTACTAACTAACCTTGCATTCATGGTATGAAATCTACTTTGTTATGGGGCATACTCTTTTTAATATTCTGTTATTAAATTTGGTAGTGTTTTGATTAAGAACTTTGCATCTATATTTATAAGGAATATTGAAGTTTTCTATAATTATGTGTTTATCTAGTTTTGACCCTAGAGTGATGCCTTATTCTCCTAGGACAAGATGAAAAGTTTTCCTACTTCATCTGTTATTTGGAAGCGTTTGTGAAAGATTGGATTTAATTATCTTTTAAAGATCCTGGTCTTTTCTTCATAGAACTTTTTTTGATTACTAATTCTATCTCTTCACCAATTATAGGTGCATTTTAGATTTCCTGTTTCTTCTTGCACCAGTTTCAGTAGTTTGTGTCTTTCTAGGACCTTATCTTATTTATTGCCACATAATTTTTCCTAATATTACCTTAAAATTCTTTTTATTGCTATAAGGTTGGTAGTAAGTTCCCTCTTTAATTTCTGATTTTTAGCAATTTTAATCTTTTTTTTCTTTTTCTTGATTATTCTAGCTAAAAGTTTGTCAGTATTGCTAAGCTTTTCAAGAAACATTTTTTTTTTCTGTTGGCTTTCTGTAACATCTTTTTATTTTGCTTTATTCATTCCTGATCTAATCTTCATTTTTTTTTCCTTCTTTCTGCTTGCTTTGGGTTTAGTTTGGTCTTCAAGTTTTTTAAAGTTTAATTACGGATTTGAAATCTTTATTCTTTTTAAATATACACATTTATAGCTATACAGTTTCTTAATTTTCATTCATCCAAAGGTATTTTTAATTTTCTTTTTGAGATACTTCTTTGATTCATTGGTCATTTAGAGCATTTTATGCAATTTCTATATACTTGTGAATTTCCTAAGTTTTCTCATGTATTTATTTCTAACTTATTCCATTGTGTTTGGTCACTCTATAGATTTTGTATGGTCAATTTTTTCAAATTTATTGAGACTTGTCTTATCACTCAACATAGAGTTTATCCTTGAGATTGTTTCACGCACACCTGAGAAGAATATATATTCTGCTATTGTCAAAGAGAAGTCTCTGTAGAAGTAGATGTCCATTAGGTCTAGTTGGCATATAGTGACGTGCAAGTCTTCTATTCCCTTGTCAATTTTATGAAAAGTGAGAGCATTGATATCTCTAACTACTATTGTTAAAGTATATTAATTCTTACAATTGCATGATACTATACTACCATCTCAAAGTAAAATGTTTAATTTTGAACAACTGCACAGACTTTTAATTCTTTTTTTTTTTTGTAGAGACAGAGTCTTACTTTATCATCCTTGGTAGAGTGCTATGTCATCACATAGCTCACAGCAACCTCCACCTCCTGGGCTTAGGCAATTCTCTTGCCCCAGCCTCCTGAGTAGCTGAGACTACAGGCACCCACCATAATGCCCGACTAATTTTTTTTTTTTTTTTTGCAGTTTGGCTGGGGCCAAACTACCCACTGAGCCACAGGTGTTGCCCACAGACTTTTAATTCTAAAGGAGGTTCCTTACTTTCTCCTTGCTTGGGTTTAGTTTGCGGGCACCTCTCCCTATTTCATTACTGTCCACTGGAGTGTCTTAGCTGAACTCTTAAATAGAAGGTAAAGCTCCCATTTAACATCCTGTTATTAGAGTGTCATGATGAATCAGACTATGGTGGGCCACATCAGGTGGTGAGGGCTGAACTCTGGGCAATACTGAGTTGATAGAAGTGGGGTTGTCCAAACACAGGAGTGCTTAGGTCTCAGTGTCTTCAGAGTGGAGTATCAATTACAGGTCCGTAATAATGTTATAAATTGAACTGGTTGAGGTCAGCATGATCAGTGTAACTAAGATGAGGTTGAAAATTAAAAACTAAGAGGGGACATTGGGTATGACTGTGACAGAGATGAACCAGGTTGGTGCCAAAGTAAAGATCAGAAGATTCCCAGTCAAAGCAAAGGATTCTTTCTGGGAGTTTACCTTGATTCTGGCAGAATCCTTCCTGATTTTTTATTTATGGCTGCATTTATTCATTCTCTGTCTTCAAGAGGATATCTCTACCTCTTTAAAAGTGCCCAGGACTTAATAGTCAGTGAGCTCCCTGTGTAGCTGCAGGAAGAGGACACCTGTGATTGGCCACAAAGACCACACAGGGGTGAAGGTAGGCTGATCTAGGCAGAGTGTCTGGTGCTACCTCCAGCTCACAGTAGAGACTCAGTGGAGGTGGCTTCCTGTTTGTTCTTCTCAGGTTGTAGTGTGGCTTGTTTGCCAACTAACACAAACTGAAATTTACGTATGTATGTGTGTGAATAAGTTGCCCCTGGGTAGTTCTTGAGATTCTGCTTTGGGGACAACATGGTATAATGAAAGGAAGACTTTGGAACCATAAATCCTAAGTGTGCCTAGCTCTGATAGCTACTGTAATTTAGGCAAGTTATTAAACCTCTGTGTGTGCACAAATGCATGTGCACACTGCCATGGAAGCACACGCCCTTACACCTAGATGCATATACTAGATGCATATACACCCTTACACCTAGATGCATATACTGCCATGTACACACAGGAGAGTGGCTGAGACAATTAATACATATATCACATGTAAAACACCAGCATGGGGTTTGGTGATCACAAGATGAGATTTCCTCAGAATCTTCTCCCTCTTTCCCTTCCCTTCTTCCTAGGGAGAGAGAGGTGAAGAGAGAAAGAAAGAGAAGGAGAGAGAGAGAGAGAGAGAGAGAGAATGTATCTTATTCAATTGAGAAGGCAAGCTCTAATATATACTGTTTGTTGCCCAGAGAGACATCCTGGCATTAGGCAAGTTGGTCAGTAGCTCTAATAGTTTTTTTCCTCCCCCTGAAATTGGCCATTTTTAAAAACTAAACTAACTAGATGGAGGGGAGTCTTTGGCATTAAGTAGAGTAGGTGGAAGTGTGTTCCTGCTGGTGAGGGGTTATTTTACTTTGTATTTATCTTGTGATTATTTCTAGCCCCTTTGGGCAGGACTGAGTGAAGATGGATGTGACTTCTGGACAGACCCCAAGTTGTGTGTGAACGTTTCAGCACCTCTCCCTCCTTTGCCCTCTCTGTGCTCTCCATCCTCATAGAAACCGTGGCTGTGCTGCTGCACCTGGATTTTGTTACCGTGGTTACAGATGCAGTCCCTAGTGGAGGAAGGGGAGGGAGCTGTATTTTTATAAGGGCAAATTGTACTGACATTTAAATTGGAGGTACCACATCCAAATACAGCTGCCAGGCGATGGTAGAGTATAATACTCCTGCCTCCTCCCCTTTTCTGATGTTTGTGTGTATATTT
This sequence comes from Galago senegalensis, assembly GCA_963575145.1. Lineage (NCBI taxonomy): Eukaryota > Metazoa > Chordata > Mammalia > Primates > Galagidae > Galago > Galago senegalensis. The sequence continues at coordinate 10,627 of CAUYTI010112896.1, read as the reverse complement.
GTGTGTGTGTGTTGGGGGGGGTGGGCTTATACCTTAGCATGTTTGGATGACTTGAGATTTCATTTAGGAACTGGGAAAAAACCTTTTTCAGTGATATTTTGAGTAATCGGGGTTTAAGTAGGAGTTTTGCAACAGATGCTACAAATGATGTGAAACCAGAATCAGGCCTGAATCGGAAGCCAAATCCATGGAGCCCAAAGGAGATGAGACAGGTATCCAGATGTGAGGAGCTAGGGATGATCTGACAGAGGGAGGCAGCAATCTGAGGATGAGGCTGTTAGAGTAGCATAAGATGTGTAGACCAGAGCCAGCCTCTGGTAGTTACTCATGTTTTCATTCCACTTCTGGGGACAATGCCTGTGTAGCTTGGAGGAATTTATCAGGTGGGTCTAGCTCAAAGATGCCCATGACATCTGGAAAGTGAAAGAGCCAACCAAGCTACTGAACCGGGGTTTCTTCTCCATCCTTAGGAATGTGATGTGTTTAAGGATAACTTGGTTGCAAATGTACTGGGCAGTAGCGGGCTTAAAGTATATAAAGCATCCTCATCCACAGAAGTGGATTTGCCACCAGAGCTTCTGGTTTCCTTTTTGGTTAGTCATCAGTCAGTCAGTCAACAAACGTGCACTGAGTTCCCTCCCTGTGCTAGAGGGCTAGTGGGCTAGAGGGCTAGGGGGTTAGAGGGCTAGTGGTCTAAGGGCTGAGATGCTATTCTTGTGTTTAACCTTCGCGTCCCTACCTTGACGCAGCATCCATGCTCAGAAGGTCATGCACATCCTCACTGAGGACAGGAGTTGGGTTAGAGGATATTGGAGAATGAAAAACCCAGAGCCCTGGAAAAAGTCTCTGATCGGCTATTGACCTCGTCTCTGCCTTCAAGCAGGCAGATGTTCAAGGGCTCCTTGGAGCCCCTGTGCTAATTTCCAGCTCAGTCAGCCAAAAGTCCGGGACTGTGCAGATGGAGGGATTGCTTTGCCCACTTTTAACTTGTTTTCTAATATTGGGCAAAAGAATTGGAACCACTTATTGATAGGAATATTTTGAAAGGTGGAGAGTTTCTGTGTTATCAGTCTGAAGAGAATGTGCACACGGACATGTGTGTATGTGTAAAGCTAAAGAGACTTCCGTTTGCACGGGAGTGGGTGCCTGCTTGTGTCCACGTGTGCAAATGTGTGTCTGTGTGCACGTATGTGGGTAAAGCCTTCTTAGTGTAGGCATTTGGAAATCAGAGGGCTATGGGTCTGTGGGTGAAATATTACTCTTATTCGTCCTGTAGTTTAAATAAACAATGTTAGATCTTTCAGCCGCAGTTTTCTCATCTGTGAATGGAAATAATTAATCCTATTTCACAGGCAGCTTTGTGCGGATTATATGCAGTAATGAATATGAAGCCTGTGGCGGATGTCTGATACAGAAAAGGCAATTAACAAATCGTTGCTATACTCCTTTCCCTCTCCCTGCCATGGAAAGGCAGGCCTCAGATTTCATGCATTATTCTCAATTGGTGGAGAACCGAATGGCCCTTAGAGCAGGCATATCAATAGCCTCAGTGGTGAGTTATAGAGTTTTGTAAAAGGCTGTTCACATGCTTGTTCTCATAATATCCATTAGCTAAGGTAAAGCAGTCAACATCGTCTTAGTGAGATGCAGAAGAAAAATGCGAAGACATAATCAGAAGAGCTGTTAACGCAGACTGCAGTTCCTGGCTTACAGCTCTCAGGCACTCTGACCCAGCCAGAGGAGGACAGCGTTGCCCTATGTTTGGTGAAGGCCAAGTGCAGATAAAGAGCCATGCCCTCACTGTCCTTTTTTATTTGTGGATGGCTGCAGTTGGTCCATTGACCCGGAGTCTTGCAATGGCACTCCAAATCGGAATTGCACATACTAAGTTCCCATTCCTTTAAGACTGAAGCCATTACCAGATTGTTGCTTCACACCAGGCAGAGCAGGAGTCTTGGAGCAGATGTGAGAGGCTCTCAGGTGCCTCCTGCCTTGATCTAGAAGCCAAAACAAGGACTGACCATATAGCCCCTTTGTGGGCAGTTTGTGGTGCCTTAGCCTCACCAGGAACCCCCACCTGGTTCCCTGTGAGAGGCACTTTGCAGTATTCCTGTAAGGCCGTGTCTTGTATTGGGTGCTTTCAGCCTACCTTTGACAGGGGTTCATGTTGCAGGCATGGCTGTCTTCAGCAACATTGAGCAAGAGCCCACATACCATCTCCAATACTGGTTAGGTGCAATGTCATTCTGTTGACCCCAAGAGCACAGGGTTAAGGAGATTACCTTAAACCTAACCTGCAGCTAAGCTGATTAGGTTAGATGTCAAGGAGAATAATTTGTACCTATGCTGGAAAGTCATCTCATCTCTCTGCACGGAATTCCCTTGGGCAGTGTGTTTTGGCCAGTGTACAGGTGGGAAAGGGAGGGCCTGAAGGCAGGTAATGGCCTGGAACACAGGTACAACCAAAGTACTCAGATGTCTGGGGCAGCAGAAATACACTAATTCCTTATTTGTCACCACATTGTCAATTTTTCTTTTTATCCTTGATCCTTTAAAATCATTTAAGTTCTTCATTCTGTTCTATTAGAATAAGCCATGCTCTGACCGAGTAGAATTTTAGTGAATTAGGTTGAATGAATCAATGTGCCAATTGTATGCCTGCTCAAGGTCCAAGTATTTCTTCTTTAGAATATACTTGATCCCTGCTGGCTTACACTATTGTTAAAGACCGTTTTGTAATCCCTAGGGAGAGGGACCTAATACGTTCTTCAAATGTTTCCAAGTATGGGCTGAATCCTTCTCTATCTGACTCCATCTCCTGCTCAGCTGGGCTGCTCTCTCAAGAAATGCAAGTCCCCTGTTCTGTTTCTAATTCTGTGCTGGGTCATTTATGTTGCACACCCTGCCACTATCCTCTCTCACACACCCGTTTATCACACCTCCATTCCTGGCACGAGTCCTGATCACTCTGGCACCATTGAACAACCTTCTCTACTGTCTTAATTTAAATATTGTCTTCCCAGAGAGCCTTATCGCATTAAAAATAATTGGTCTTCCTCACACAATCCGCCAGTGTTCTCTATCCAGTGTCTTTTCTTGTTAAGGTTCGTCATAATATGCTATTATTCTGTTCTGTTGTTCCACAACAATTCATTCCATTAAAATATAAGCTCCCTGAAGGCAGAAACTATGTCTGTCTTATTGCTGTAGCTCCAGTGAGTAGGACACTAGTTCAATCCTGATGGCTAACAGAGCAGGGACTCAGAAAACATTTTTTTCAATACATAAATTTAAATATGCCCCTCTATATATACCAAGATATGTATTAAGTAACAAAACGGTATGTAGTATGCAATTCCATTTTTATTATGTAAAAATTTTACACACACACACACACATTAAAGATATATAAGAAACTAAAAATTGTGGTTGCTCCTAGGTAGGAACTGTGGGTCAAGAGAGGAAAGGTAGGAAAATTTTTAATTTTAATTCCTTTTCCCTATTCGGATTATTTTTAACTATATGCCTATGATATGAAAAATACCATCTCTTCACACTGTTATTTTAGCGAGGGAATGTGGAATACCAAAAATATAGGAAGAATTTCAGAATAAAGGACAGCCATTCAAACAGAATAAGTTTGAATAAGTTTAGCTTTAACCCACCCCCCAAATACTGCCCAACCCCCCAAAACAACCTGCTATGATACCCACAGATCATAGTTGTCTGATCTAGCATCAAAGCGTGCATGTCAAATCCTGGTTAACTGTGTTTGAATTCCGTCAACAGACACTCGTGTGCCACATATGATGTTTTCGCGAATGATGGACCACATGTAATGGTGGTCCCATAAAATTATAAATGCGCTAAAAAATTCCTATTGCCTCATGATTCATAGCCTTTGTGCTGATATACTGCAAAACATTGCTCACAAGTTTGTGGTGGTGCCGATGTAAACAAACCTCCTGCACTGACAGTCTGTGCCTGTGTAACACATCCAATTATGTGGGGTGAGTAATACTTGGTAATGATAATGAACTACAATGTTCCTGGTTTATGTATTTCCTATACTTTTTAATCGTTATTTTAGAGTAAACTCCAACTTATAGAAAAAGAAGCTAACTATAAAATAGCCTCCGGCAGGTCCTTCAGGAGGTGTTCCTGAAGAAGGCATTGTTATCATAGGAGATGACAGCTCCATGCGTCTTTTTGCCCTTGAAGACCTTCCAGTGGGACGAGATGTGGAAGTGGAAGACAGAAATATTGATGATGCTGACCCCGTGCAGCCCTAGGCTGATGTGTGTGTTTGTGTCTTAGTCTTTAACAAAAGAGTTCAAAAAGTTAAAAAGAATAGAGAAAAAAATAGAAGAAAGCTTATGGAATAAGAAGATAAAGAAAGAACACATTTTTGTACAGCTGTACACTGTATTTATGGTTCAAGCTAAGTGTTAATATAAAAGGGTCAAGAAGTTAAAAAAATTAAAGAGTTTATAATGTATAAAAGCTATAGTAAGCTAAGGTTAATTTATTATTAAAGAAAGAAAATTTTAAATATAAATGTGGTGTAGCCTAAGTGCACAGTGTTTCTGAAGTTTATAGCAGTACTATGTACATAGGAATGTCCTGGGCTTTCACATTCCCTCACCACTCACTGACTCATCCAGTCTACCAGCTCCATTTATGGTTACTGCCCTGTACAGATGGACTATTTTTTTTTTCTTCTGGAGACAGTCTCATTATGTTGTGCTTGGTAGAGTACTGTGGCATCACAGCTCACAGCAACCTCAAACTCTTGGGCTTAAGTGATTTTCTTGCCTCAGCCTCCCAAGTAGCTGGGACTGCAGGCACTGGTCACAACGTCCAGCCATTTTTTTTGTTGTAGTGGTCATTGTTGTTTAGCTGGCCCAGGCCAGGTTTGAACCCACCAGCCTAGGTGTAAGTATCTGGCGCTGTAACCACTGTGCTACAGGTGCTGAGCCCAGATGGACCATTTTTATATCATATTTTTAATGCACCATTTCTTATATTTAGACTTGCAAATATTTACCATTGTGTTACAATTGACTTAATTGCCTGCTATCAGTAGAACAACATCCTGTGGAGGGGTGTGCCCTGCAAGCAACAGGCCTTCCCATGCAGCCTCAGTGTGTAGTAGGTTGTACCTCTGGGTTTATACAAGAACTCTCTGTGATAATTGCACAACAATGCAATTGCCTAAGCATGCATTTCTCAGAGTGTATTCCCATGGTGAAGTGTTCCATGACTGTATGTGTAATCTGTAACATTCAGACTCTTAACAGATATCCCTTGCCTTCTCAGTTATCTTTATTCTCCTTCGTGATTTCTGTATTTGGCAGAAATACTCTAGATGTAAGTGAAATGGACCCTTCCCAAACCATTTTAAGTTAAAAACAAATGAGGGTGGGATTTAGTAGTTTCCATAAGTGGGAAGCCAACAGGTAGTGTTGACTCAGGAGTACTACTCAGCCACAAACAAAAATGAACTCATGTCATTTGCAGAGACTTGGATGGAGATGGAAGCTGCTCATCCTAAGTGAAATAATTCAGGAACAGAAAAACATGCTGCGTGTTCTCACTTCTAAGTGGGAGCTAAGTTGTGGGTACACAGGGGTATGTAGAGTGGAATGATAGACACTGGAGATTCCAAAAGGGAGAAGGATGACAAATTACTTATGGGGTACAATGTACATTATATGGATGATGGGTGCACTAAATGCCCCGACTTACTGTTAGGTAATATATCTATGTAACAAAGCTTCACTTATACCTCCTAAGTCTATTGAAATAAAAATACACAAATAAAATATTGATCATAAATACATTTATGCCATTATGGGATTCAATGTGTTGATTATTTGTACAAATTGGAGTGCTTGCATCCTACTAATTAACATAGCCTTCATCTCATTTACCCAATTACAGTGTTAAGACATTTGTGTTCTATACCTGATAGATCCAACTTGGACTTGCAATATGTACAAATGACTTAATAAAAAAAAAAGAAAGAGGTTAGTTAATGAGTATAAACACACATAGTTGGAAGAACCTACAGTTACAGAAGAAATAAGTTCTAGTATTGGATAGCACAGCAGGGTCACTATAGTTAAAAATAATGTATTGTAAATTTCAAAATACCGAGCAGAGAAGATTTTGAATGTTTCCACATAAAGAGATGATAAGTGTTTGAGGTAAAGGATATCCTGATTACTCTGATTTGATCATTCTACATTGTATACGTGTGTCAAAATAGCACATGTACTCAATACTTATAATTTTGTGTATCAATAATAAATCATGTTCTCAGACTAAAAAACAATATCAAAACTTCACCAGGAAAAAATAATTAAAAGCTCCAAAGCATTCTGAATACACTGAACCCTCTATTTTCATCTCTGCGGTGTTACCTCTGGGTTTTCTCTCAAGGGAAGCATTTTTGACATTGTGGCAAAGATGCACATTGTTGTTTAGCTGGCCTGGGCTCTGTTTCTCTAGGCTTGCAACTAACTAACCCAACCACAGGCAGCAGAAATTCCCTTCCCCCTAAAATGTCATCAGGAGTTCTAACGTTTAATTTGGAAAAGTTTGTTGATCCAGTTCTGTGTTGCCTGGCCAGCTCTGACCTCTGATTCAGTGCAGATTAGACCTCACTGGAAGACCCTCACTTTGATCTGGGAGTGTGCTTAGTCCCATTAAAACATGTGGAACCGGAGTGTGGGAGAAGGAGAACTTAAAGAGGAAAATCAGGGCTCTGACACTAAAATAGAAGGGACTTAATGCTTGACAAACAACAGATAGTCAGCATAATGACTTTATCCAACTTTGACCAATTAAGTCTTCTTGGGCAACCTTTGGAGACACTGTGGCTCTAGACTTGATTTGCAAACTTTGGTTTCTGTTCTTTTTCTTGTTTCCTTTTCTTATGACTTCTTTTCCTCCCAGACTGGAAACTTCACAAGGATTGTCCCTCCTCTGAGAAAAATGCAATGCATTTAGAATGAACAATGCTCGCTTGAAACCAAATATCAGTTCAGGTGCTTCTCTTGTATTCCCAGTGGCACCATCCTGACAATCACCATCACCATCATCGTTGTCATCATTCTGATCATCATAATCATCTTCACCAAACCCCTATTTCCTGAGTACTAAGCACGTGTCGGGCCCCGTGTCAATGCCTTTAAACATTATCACATTTTATCTTCACGATGGGGCTGGTTTCTTTTTTACTCTTTTACAAATGAAAAACATAGGGCTGAGGTTACAATACACAGAGCCAGGATTTGGGTTAGATTTTCCTGACTTCAAATACCATGCCTTTAATAACTATCCTGCATCCCCTAAAAACATTTTAATGCAAATAATTTACCAAATACTAAGGGTTTTTTTTTTTTTTTTCTTTTCCTAGAGTGGTCCAGTGGTCCAGGAACCAGCTATAAGAAAATCACTTTGGGTTGCTTGTTAAAAATTCTGACCCTATTCTAGAGCTCTCTGAGAGGAGAGGTAAGGGGGATGGATGGGGGGAGGGACGGCGATTGGTGGGGTCACCTCTTTGGTTTATCTTACAAAGGTACAAATGAATCTTTCTAAAAACAGAGTATGAATGTCTTAACCAATAACTAAGAAAATGACATGAAGGTTATGTTAACCAGTTTGATAAGAGTATTTCAAAATGTATGTGAAACAGCACCCTGTACCCCATGATTGTGTTAATATACACAGTTATCATTTAATAAAAAAAAAAACAAGTTAGTAGTAACTCGTATTGCCATGACTTAAACTATATTATATTGTGTGCTTTTAATGAGCCTCATGTGCGTAGATTTTGGTTAAAACTCTATTACCTCATCTTCTTTATTCTATAGGGAGAACAAGGTGATCAGGGACCTCGGGTAAGTTGTATTCTGCCTATCCTGGGCAGAAAATTCATTTCCAGCTTTGAATTTATTGAATTCAAGTACCCCAGCTTCATAACTGCCATTGTGCCACATGGTTTAGTGATGGTTGGCAAAAATACCATACCCCTAATAACTAATGTTTATATTCTGTTGCATTATCTTTACATGATGCCTATAACTAGAACATTCTACGATAATTGGACCTACTGAGCAAGGGCTGGAATGATTTCTTAAAGTCCACAACAGCCACCTTTCCAGTGACTATTGTGTCCTTCAGATTTGCATGCCTTGTTTTGCAACATAGAGGCCATATGGACTGCTATTGAATTTGGCCTTTTTTCTGCAGTTAAACTTTACGTGCTATTGCATAAATATGTTTTATTATAGATAAAAGTATTAATGCATTTTACATATTTATTCTTTGTTAGAAGTTTGAATAATGCATATTTATATTACTTATTTTCTTATAGACTTTTAAGCAGATTAAAGGTGTGATACAATTTAGCATTGCAGAATGAAGGGGCATTCTTTTAAGCTTCTCAGATGTGGCCCTTTTAACCATTATAACACAATGGTGAATGCTTTGTTGTTACCTTGGTGGTGCCAAGTCCTCTACTTCACATCTGTGCCTTATTACCCAAATGTTCAGACATACTGTTTCAATGATGTAGTGGCTCCGTTCAGACATACCTCTCAATTTTCTCATGTCACTATGCACAAAAGCAAGTATTTGGTTGAAGAGAGTAATTTTTTTGCAGTGGAAAACACATTTAAAACTTTCAGGTTGAAAACAGAAAACCATAGGCCTTTCTGTAAAATGCACTCTGCTTAGTTAATTATTCAATTCATTTATACTGCATAAGGATTTTTCCACAAAAGGTGCAGTTGATACAAACTTGAAAGGTTTGTGGTCTAATTATCTCTTCATGTTTCTTGAACTAGGTAAGAGTTATGCTATGATTGATTTTCCCTTCTACTCTCCAGCACGTCTTCATATAGAAATAATGATCAAAGCACTTTGTTTCTTGTGGCGGTTTTTCCAGCTGATGACTTAACTTCGAGTTAAAATCTCATCTTAATGGTCAAGGAGATTAAAACATCTTGTCCATCTAACTGTCATGGATGTGAATGGATTAAAACTCTCATAACCTGAAATGATTAGGATACAGCCACTTGCTTTGTGTGTGGTGATTATTTCACGACATGACTCTGCAGATTGAGTATCATTTCTTTCTACACACGATATCAAAGTCACTCAACTTTCCCTTTCTAGGTAAGGAAGGAAACTTTGCATTCTGAGAAATCTTCTTTTGGCAAAGGAAGCAAAAGGGTGGTTCACAGCTTAGCTGTCATCAGTATGCACACAGTCCTCATTTTCAAAAAGGTGTTTTGGCTTTCATCGTTACAAAGAGTGATGATTGATTATAAAGCTAGGCCAAATTTTCAGGATGAAACCCGAAACCATCTGGACTTCACCTGGTTTCATGTTGCATTACAAACTAAGACTTGGACCGGGTTCCTTGAAAGTTTGGCCAAAGTTCATGAACTACTTTGACAAACCCAGACTGCCTTTCATACAAATTTCAGCCAGTTTTCACACTGACTGGGGCCAAGTTTCACACAATTCAGGGGCCATTTAGCATTTTAGGTGGAAAGTGGCAAAAATTGATCTCATTTTCCCCTGAATTTTGCTTTGTATTGAAGGAATTTGGATTAAATTCATAATGCAGGATGAATCTTCACGGGTATGAATCTGACTGTCCTGGACAGTGTAAGTGAAAGAGAAGCAGACTCCCTGAATTACCTGTCTTTTCTCAGGTTCCTAATTTAGAAACAAAGCAGGTCACATTCAATGCTCTTAGAATTTTATAAACATTACTGTCTGGCGTGATAGCATTAGCTACTTATTAGGAAATGTATCACATCAAGATAGTAAATTGAAGGTTTTATATTTAAAAACAAATCAAAAGTAAGAACTAGAAGTTTCTACTTTAATGAAAATAAATTCTTCCCACATCCTCTGCAGAGGCATTCCTATTCCAGCTAATGCTGACTAGTGTTTCTCCTTTTTAAAATGTTGATATTTTTGTTTAAATACCCTGTCCATTTTCATCCTATGATAGATTTTTGAATTTCACTTTTTACTGTTTGTTTCAAAGGATTTATTTCTTCCCAGAATTACCAATATGACCCTCTAAACTGCATCATGTTAGTTCCTTGTTAAGTGACTTTCCATTATGGGGACCTATGCCATTTCCTTGAATATGAGATTTTTTTTTCTCTTTGGCTCTCCAGGAATATCTAAGCCATAGTATATGGCTCAAAGCAGTAAAAACTTGAAGATAGTATAGAAACTAAGAATGTGAAACTATCTTGAAGTATTTGGACATATATTTAACACTATATAGTGAGCATCTGCCATGTTCAAGATACTCTGCTTACTATTATAGACACAATAAATGCGTCTCCGCTGTCTCTCTCTCTCTCTCCTACCACCAAATTCAACCTGCTATCACCTCATGTCCTTGATGACTACAGTGGTTTTCTAATCAATCTTATTCCCACTCTTGACCCTGTATAATCCATTTTCTACATAGCAGCCAAGGAGATCATTTTACATTGTAAATTAGATCACTTTACTCTTGTTTAAACCTGAGGATGAAATCTAAACCACTGTGCTTGGCCTCCATGGGCCTTCATGGTCTGCCCCCCCC
>CAUYTI010112894.1:0-20539 GCA_963575145.1 Galago senegalensis | reverse complement strand
CAGTAGGGTGCCAGCCCCATATACTGAGGGTGATGGGTTTAAGCCTGGCCCCGGCCCCACCCAAACTGAAAAAAAAAAAAAAAAAAAAAAAAAAACAAGAAGAAGAAGAAGAATGTTGCACATATGATCTTACTCTCTTGTTTCCATTTCTAGGAAGGAGCCCTGGAATGATGGGTTTTCTATTAGTTGCTTGATTGTATTCCACTTAGGGAAAAGAGACACAGATAAATCTGCCAAATGCGCTCTAAATTGTTCTCTCAAAGAGGTATGCTTATCTATATACTGTTGCTGTCTATGAGAGAGGCAAGGCTTATAGATTCCTTATACGCCATCTAGCTAAGGTCATTCTGTACATTAATTTTGAAAAGAAATTATGTTCATGCTTTTTTTTGTATTATTCTATGCTACTTATACACATTTATGTGTACACATGATATTTAGATACATTCATACAACATGTAATGATCAAATCAGGGTATTTAGTACATACCACCCCTCAAATATTTGTCATATCTTTTTATGCTAGAAACATTTCAAACCTTCTAGGTATTTTGAAATACACAATATACAACAGCACACTTCACTGTATTATATTAAAGACTTCTATCTAACTATATGTCTGTACTTATTAACCAACCTCTCTTCATGTTGCAACCCCTTGTAACTATCATTATACTCTTTACATGTATGAAATTAACTTTTTAAGGCAGGATCCTCAAAGTTTTTAAACAGGGGGCCAGTTCACTGTCCCTCAGACTGTTGGAGGGCTAGACTGCAGGTATTGGGATGAGTCGGCTGCCAAGCAGGAGAGGCAGCGGCGGCAAAAACTGCCGGATAAATGCCTTAGGTGGGCTGGACATGGCCCACAGGCCATAGTTTGAGGACGCCTGTTTTAAGGTCTCATTGGAGTAAGAATATACAAAATTTGTCTTTTGGTGCCTGGCTTATTTCACTTAATATAATGTCCTCCAGAATAATTTACATTGCTGCATATAACAAGATTTTATTCTTTTTTATGGCTATTATGAATAGTGCAGCAATAAACATAGGGATGCAGGTATTCCTATGATATAGCAGTTTCTTCTTCTTTGCATAAACACCCAATGGTGGGGTTTCTGAATCAAATGGCAATTATATTTTTAGTTTTTTGAGAAACTGCCATATTTATTTCCATAATGGCTATGCTAATTTATGTGTCCAAGAATAGTTTCTTTTTCTTTGCATCCTTAACCAGAATGTATATATTTTGTCTTATTTTTTTTTTCTTTGCATCCTTAACCAGAATGTATATATTTTGTCTTATTTTTGATATAAGCCATTCTGCCTAGAGCAAAATGATACCTCATTGTGGTTCTTATTTCTATTTATCTCATCATTGGTGAGGTTAAGCATTTTTTAATTTATATGTCTTTGATATTTTTATGGATTCCTAGAGAAATATCTATTCAGATATTTGGCCCACTTTTTAAAGAAAGCATTTACCAACTATTTATCCAATGAGATTAATATCCAAAATGTACAAGGAGCTCAAACAACTGAAGAACATCTTCTTATGCTTCTAATCCCTCTTATTGATTTCATATTCTTGTATGCTTTATCAAATATTACATTGCAGTATTGCCATGTATTTTTAAATTTAATGAATATTTTTTCAATATGTTCACCTTTCCGAAAACTACATAATAGAGAGTTGGGGCCAAATACATTGATAAATTTTAAAAGAACAGATTTCTCATGATAATAACTCATAAAGCAAGATCTATTAACCAAAATAATAAATAAGTTCTCTTTATGATGCTAAAAATTATATTTAAAAATGAAGACATGACACCAAAGTATTGACTTTTAAATGGAATTTACTGATTTTATTTTAAATAGTAGACTGGCTTAATTCACCTTTTGAAAGAATGATAACTGCAAATAGAATGTAATGGAAAACATACTTTATTCTATACACAATGCACAGTTATTTAAATAACTAAGAATTACAATGGAGACAATATTTAGCAGGAAAATGGATATTACTCTTATTTTTTCCATATAATTGTGGAGAAACAGTGCCATGGTTTGATGATAATGCAGATAATGCAAAAAAATACAACCATGAAGCAGAAATTGATAACATTCTACTAAAATATATATACACATATCCTTCAGTTCAGCAATATCACTTCAAGAGAATATATCCTAAATAAATAGCCCTCAGAATATAAGAAATATTCAATATGTTTATTTATTCTACAATTGAGACCTACCTATGTCCAACATAAGAAATGATTGTATTAAACATGTTACATAAATATATTTGAGTACTATGCAACTGTCAAAAATTGAGAAACATTTCTGTGTTAAAAACAGACTGATTTGTAGAAGATATTTCTATGTGAAAAAGCAAAATAAATATACTACATGCAACAATTTGTGTGTAAAAGAACATATAGGCAATAAGACACATGCATTTTTTGTCTTTATTTAAAAAAACACATTGGATAAGGCAAATGATAATAATGTTAATTACAAAGAGCAGAGTTGGGGAAAATAGATACGAACACGTGACACTTTCATGAATAGTGTTTTGTATAATATTGACTTTTGTAAGACTGTAAATGTTAGTCATTTTTTAATTACAATAAGGATAGAAGGGATAAAACCAATCATAAAAATAAACGAAAGTAGAATTCACATGATTAAGATGCTCATGCGAATATAAAAATATCTGATTTAAAAATTGTATGAATGCATATTTGTGTTTGTTTATAATATCAGTAAATATTTTAATACGTTGGAAACAAGACCACTCATTGGAGAAGAAAGAATTTCAAATATTGAAAGAGCGAAAGCATGAAAATCATCAGCTAGATTGAAATTGGAGGTGTTTCCATTGACTAATGATTTCTAAAATGTGAATGTCTATTAACACGAAGGGGCAAGAGCAGATCGATGTGTGTTTTAAGTATGTGCCTACGTAGATGAGTATATACATGTTTTCTAGTTTTGTCGCTTGAATGGACCTAAAAGCACAGCTGCCAATAGCAATGAGTAAACTAAACACAGATCATGATTTCTGATTTCACCAATAAAAGGAGATAAGCTCCTTGAATACATAGGTAATTCTAGAGTTGGTTCAGGGAAATACTGGATGATACTAGGACATCTTACTGTGCCTGAAAGTAAGGAAACACCAAAACATAAACAAAAATGCTTGCCACAAAGGCAGCTACTACTTTGAATGGTCTTCTAGTAGCCAAATATGGGATAATATAGTCAAGGAGAATGATACATTACAAACTTTGGAACAGGATGGGAAACTATAAGTCCATTTAACCAATCATGAAGAAAGAATAGGTGAAAAAGGGCCTTAGTCTTTTCTACCATTGCTATAACAGACTAGCACAGGCTGGGTAATTTTTAGATAATAGAAGTTTATTTGGCTCATAGTTTTGGATGCTGGGATGTCTAAGGGAGTTTGGTGAGGGACTTCAAGGGACTTCAATTGTAGTTGCTGATTGTAAAAGGTGAAAGGATAAGACAGTGCAAAAGAGGATGAGAAAAAAAAGTGCAAAACAGAAGCTTTATTAGTAATCCAGAAACTCTAACAGCAAAAATACTTAATCGCTGAGATAATGGACAGAGTCTTAATAAGTATTCTTTTTATTATTCTTACAAATTTCCTAAGTTTTGAATTATTCTAAATAAATGTAAAATCAAAAATACATTTGCTGTGATTTTTCTACTTTGTAAGCATTTTAGAAGTTTTTGTTTTGTTTTACAAGTTTTTTAGTATTTCTGTTGGAGGTAGAATGCTTTCATGTTTCAACCAATATTTATTTCTTGATCCACAATACAAATGTTTTTAGAAAATGCAGTATGAAAAAAATTATCCTAATGATATCTAAGGAAATTTCTGTTACTTTGGCTTTGATTATGAAGTTTCTTATGTTTATTTTGTGATACTCTTTTCCATTACTAATTCCATAATCTGGCCTTCGAGTTTGTAATAGTCAAATGAGATTAATTATGCATTTGTATTACTCATACAATTTTGAGCTAATTAGATTGTAAATAGCTTGATCTCTTTCATATTTTAATCTCTATTTTAAAAACCTGTGCATATTTAATTAATGTAGAAGCACTTACTGATAAATTAAAATTACAACATTATACAGTTTTTTCAGACACATAAGATAATGCTTTATGTCTTTTGAAATTATCACAAGTTGAAAGAAGACAATGTTAAAACAGGTGCACTTTGGGCACTTATTTCACCTTCTTACACAACGTTAATGCTTTGATATGAATAATATTTATGCAAGTATCCAATGTTTCAGACTGATGTGTTTGAAAATATAATGATGGGCAGCCTCCAGTAATGATCATGAATCCATCTACGTTTTAACTTGCTTCAGATCTACAGTACCTTAGTATGCACTCTGATATACTATTAAAATAATCAACTATTTTTGAATTAACGGATGAGGGACTTTGCTTTTAGGCAGTTAGTAAGGATTGCTACCATATCGATAAATTATCCTCACCTCTGTTAGCTTAAGGAAAAAATGAAAAAAAAAAAAAAAAAGCACCCCAATCCTGATCACCATAGAAGATGTCTGAACAATGTCCAGGAGTGGAGTAGGATATGTGATTCTAATGTCTGCACAGAATTTTGAGTCACAGAATGTAAGTGTAAAACACATGCTCACCTTTGTTTGAATTTTATGTATTCTTCAAAATTGAAAGTCAGCACAAAGTTATCACTGTTTAGTGTCCTCTGTTCTTCGCTCAAAATCCCATAAGCTCTCCACAGCTTACTGTTGCAATCTATTGCCTACTGCAACTTCAGTGTCCATTTTGCAATCTTCTTTCTTCTCCATAAACTTTATGTATGAGCATGTATGTATAAATGTATGTATGTATTTTAGAGGCAAAGTCTTTCTCTGTTGTTCAGTCCAGAGTGCAATAGCATGATCACAACTCACTGTAATCTTGAACTCCTGACCTCAAGTGATCCTCCCTCCTGAGTAGATGGGACTATTGGCATATGCCACCACACCCAGAAAATTTTTTTAAATTTTGTAGAAACAGTCTCACTGTGTTGCTCAGGCTAGCTTTAAACTCCTTTCCTCAAGCAGTCCTCCTTCCTCATTCCCACAAATTGCTGGAATTATAGTACCTTAATTTTAGGATACTTTCAACTCTGCCATCTGGAAATATACTTTCTAAGAAAGATGAATATTTTATAAGTGTTTTATGCCTTATCTGGAGCATATGCTTTTCACTAAGCATTACTTTACCTATATCCCTGTAGTCACTAACCAGTGGTGACTATTCCCTAACCAGCCAAGCACTATAACGTTACATGCTGGACTTGTTCTGGTATCTTGCCATTATATATTCTAGAGCTACATGTGTTACTATTCTGGTGAGAATCCTGCCCTTTGGGTCACATATCCTCATGTCACATCACCCCACCCAATGTCATTCTTCTTGCCATTATCTATAAGAAATTAGACCTAACTTCAGTATTCTTCTCTGCTCCTATTTTTGCCAACATTCTGAGCAATCTTAGTTTCCACGTATTTGACCACTCCAATCTGTAGCCTCTCTGTTTTAAACTCCTCATCTCCAAAGATTTTTCTCCTCACCTCTTTAGCTGCATACTTGCACATAATAAACCAGGTTTTGGTCTGTCCTCTAGTGTTGCCACATCCACCTTCACCCCTAATCACACTCTTCTGGAACCACCTGTAAGCACATTTCAGATGAAATACTTCCATCTGACCACTTTTGACCTCAAGTAAACCTCTACTTTTGTCTGTGTCCAGTCATCCTGTATTTCCCTCCATATGGAGGTCCATGGTTCATTGTTTCAACTTTAATTCCAATGCCCTAAACCTCAATCCTTTTTATATTCTCATTACACCCATAAGGAAAATTCTATATGTATGCTTGATCATCTGCTTTCCCGATTTCTAAATTAGAACTTCTGTACAAATAATGAAAAAACACTTGATAAAGTAAAGCATTTTTACTATCCATGTTGTCCACCAGCCTCAACAATGACTATCTTCTCCCTCCTATTGGAACCCCACACAATTTACTTTGTGAAATAATTTCTTGCACTTAATGAAATCTTTTGACCGATGGTGAAGTATGCTCAAGGCATATTGTTTTTTTTAAATAATCTACTGGATCCTACACCTTAATAAGCTACTGCATTGTTTCCTATTTCACAAGGAAATTTCCTTAAAGTATTTAACGTACACTTTCTCCACTCCTCATTTGCTTTTCTTTTTAACCCCTCATCCTAATTTAAGCTGTCTTTTTGTCCAATCATCCTATCCAAACAATACTTACTAAAGCTCCAGACAGTGGTTAATTTGCTGGCGTATTTTTAGATTTAGTGTATATCCTCTGTATCATTCCTTTTATTGAAATATTTTTTTTAATTTTGCCATCCAAACCCTATTTTTATTTTTCTGTGGTTTTGGCTCCAGTCTCTTGTTCACTTTTTCTGGATTATCACCTCTATCTCCATCAACATTGTATTCCAAGATTCAGTCCTGCATTTCTCCACTTCTTAATCTCATCCCTGTATATTAATAGCTTCCGTTGTCATTTGTATATATCTATATGCTAGGGATTATCAGATTTATACTTAAACTTCACTGAGCTTCAAATTCATATTTGCAACTGTTTACGGATACTTATAGGAACAAAAGTTTTCCTAAAACACAGTGGGATCTTAAGTATATGTTAAATAAAGGACAATGTTGTCTCAAACTGAGCATATTCCAAATTTGGAATGTCTTCCTCATACCCTTCCAAACACAGAAAATTAACTGTGTCTCCTCCCGTGTTCCCTATCTCCGTGACTGACACCGCTATCCATCTTCATGAACATGATGGATACTGAGGAGTCACACTTACTTACCTTCACATATCGTGTCCTATTTATCACTAAGTCTTGATTGTTTACCTCCCAAATGCAGGTAAAATCAACTTTATTTTCTTTCCAAAAAGTCACCACTCTCTCCATCATTTTCTATTGACCTGGTTTATAACTTTTTCTATTTACAACCCCTGTACCTCATAGCTCCTAACCAAATAATGTTTTATAGATACTTCCAAAAATTGTATGTTCTGTTTTTATAATTTATTTCTCCTCCTCAAAAGATTTTTTTCACTTCTATTATTGTGTCCCTTTCACTGTCAGTTATTTTTCCTCTTAACTTTCATTCTTTAGATAATAGATCAATATTATTTAAGAGCTCTTCCCTACCTAGGAAGACTAAAATAATTTCTTAGTTTTCATGAGCGTATAGCTTTATAGACTTTTATTCATATAACTTGCATAATACATTTTTGTGTTCACACTACAGTTTTTTTTTTTTTTTACAAAAGAATGGTCTGTCATATTTTTGGTTTGTTAACCCCAACCCTCGCCCCTCCAGCTATTTTGTCCCTAGTGATTAGCACTATTTCTATTTCCCAGGAGAAAATTAAGTGTTATTGGTAGAGTTTGTAAATAAATGAGGAAACACAAATATTCTGTGATAGGAGTACACAAATATTCTGTTCTATGTAGCTTATGAAACTAACAGAATTCTGACTTTGCATACTACCAGAATGTTTTCTATGATTCCTATAAAAGGCGCACGTGAAATATAGCCATAGAGAACGTATAGGGTAGATAAAAGGTACAGTTTTTTGTATTATATTTTGCAGAACAGTTATATATGTTCCTTAGTGGAAGCTTACAGATATTGAAAATATAAAATGACTTAAACTGACTGAAAATTTTTCTACAGAGAAGGAAGACGATCTTTGCTGCTTTTCTTAGCAAACAATATAGTAAAAGAAATTAGACGACAAGTTCCAAATGCTAAAATGCCAGTCGTCTGAAGTACAACAAATTAAATCTCTTAAGATTAGGAAAAGGATTTGTTTTAGGATCTGGGAGATAGTTCAGCCTGTAAGGGATGTTAACATGCTAGGTATGTGGATGGAAAAATGTGAGGAATGAGTAGTCAGGTAAATAATTACAGATTCTTTTTATGTCTTATGTGAGATTTATGGAACTATTAATTGTGAATAATTCATTATTATATCCTTTGATGCATCCTGAAATGCAAATGTTTGGGTTATTTATTTAAAATAACCCATATGGTGTAGATACCAGATGTTCAGATGACAGAGAAAATAATTCTGTTCCAAAATTTAGAAAAGCATATCAAATTCTTCCCAGTGTGAAGGATAGCCTCAAGAAGGTAGGCAAGACTGGTGCCTATGACTTCACATTATTAAATCATTGTAAAGGCTTAGGAGAGTTTCTGACATGTAGTTGATCTATTATCTAAAAGAGTAAACTGATGGCTTGGCACCTGTAGCTCAGTGGTTATGGTGCTGGCCACATACCTCAAGGCTGGCAGTCTGGAATGCAGCCTGGGACGGCTAAGACAACAATGACAACTGAAACAAAAAATAGCCGGGCGTTGTGCTAGGCGCCTATAGTCCCACCTACTTGGGAGGCTGAGGAAAGAGAATCACTTAAGTCCAAGAGTTTGAGGTTGCTGTGAGCTCTGACGCCACAGTGCTCTACCCCGGGTGACAACTTGAGACTCTGTCTCAAAAAAAAGAAAGAGTAAACTAATGATGATGATGGTAATTATTGATATATTCCCAACCATAAAGTTATATTTTTATCCCTATAGAAAATGTACATTTATTTATTCATCCTCATTAAATATAAGGGGTTTAGTTTTAATTGTATACATCTGAACACATTTGGATGTGATTTGGACAGATTTATTTTGAAATTTATTAGAAAAAGTTCATGGAATAGTTATATAATATTCCACAAGTGATTATATGTGTTGTAAAAGGTTATATGTGTCATAAAATGTTAATACTGATTACTCAAAAACAAGTAAATCTATAAGTGTGCTCTTGGCAGGGAAGAATCAACATTGTTAAAATGTCTATGTTACTCAAAGCAATCTAGAGATTCAATTCAATCTCCGTTAAAATAACAACCTCATACTTTGAAGAATTGACAAAAAAAATAGTTCTTTTTTCTGTTTGGAAGCAGAAAAATATATACATAGTGAAGACAATTTTTAGTAATAAAAACAATGCCAGAGGTATTGCTTTATCAGACTTTAGGTTATTTTATAAGTCCTCAGTGATCAAAACAGCAAGGTATTCACACAAAAACAGGGAAATAGACATGTAGAACCAAATAGAAAACCAAGAGAGGAAACCCGTCATTTATAGCTGTCTGATTATTTATAAACCAAACAAAAGCATATACTAGGGAAAAAAAACCCTACTCAATAAATGTTGCTGGGAGAACTGGATAACCACATGTAAAAGACTAAAATTGGAACCGTACCTTTCAACACATACAAAAATTGATTCAAGACACATAAGAGATTTAAATCTAAAACATGAACTTATACAAATTCTAGAAGAAAGTATGGGAAAATCTCTTGAGAATGTCAGCCAGGGGAAAAATTTTATGCAGAAGACTTCAGTGGTAACTGCAACAACAAAAATTTAAAAAAATGGGACCTAATTAGACTGAAAAGCTTTAGCACAGCTAAGGAACAACAAGTAAAGTAAATAGGCACCCTTCATAATAGGAAAAGATATTTGCATACTACAAATCTGACCAAGGCTTGATAACAATCCCATCTATCACTGGGTGAGAGACATGAACAGAATCTTCTCTGAGGAAGACAGACAAATGTTTAATGAACATAAGAGAAAATACTCATCATCCCTATTCATCAGAGACATGCGAATCAAAACCACCCTGAGATATCATCCAACCCCAGGAAGATTAGGCCACATCACAAAGTCCCAGAGTTGCAGATGATGATGCAAATGTGGAGAGAGGGGGACACTTTTGTACTGCAAACTAATACAACCTCTTTGGAAAGAAGTATGGAGAATTTTCAAAGAACTCAAATTGGAACACCCATTTGATCTTCAATCCCACTACTAGGTATCAACCCAGAAAGAAAGAAAAAGAAAAGTCATTTTATCATAAGGTCATTTGCACTAGACTGTTTCTCATAGCTGAATTTACAACTGCTAAAAAGTGAGAACAACCTAAATGCCCAACAATTCAAGAATGGGTTAACAATGTATGGTATATGGATACCATGGAATACTATTTAGCCATAAAAGGATGGAGACTTTACATCTTTTGTATTGATCCGGATGGCATTGAAATACATTCTTAGTAAAGTATCACAAGAATTGATAAAAATAAATTTTATTAGGAAGCCACAAGACAATCTAACACATGCTCACATAGGAGAAAAAGTTAAATCTATTAAAGTTGGGGGGAGCAGGAATGAGAGAAAAGAGATAGGAAGGGGGAATTGGTGAGCTCACACTTGAATGGCAGGAGGTAAGGGTGTATGGCACACATTTGGGGTATGGAACACAACTACAAGAGGGAATCTACCTAACAAACTCAAAAATTGTTACCTGGTTATACTCTTACAGTAATTCGAAATCAATCAACCAATTGACCAATCAATCTATGAGTGGATACTAAATCATTATATTTGACAGTCATTTACATGTCAGAAACCCTGCTTCTGAAAAACATGTCTCCTACTTTAAGTGGTCTGGATTATATTCAGGAATTTAATTCAAAAATATATTTTAAGTTTTTTCATATATTAGCTGTGTATTAAGATAGTGGAGAACTGAAAAAATCAACTTGGAGTTCCTTTCCTCGAAAACATTTTATTTAGAAGAGACAAATACAATAATACAAATATTTATGAGAAATACCACAAAGGTGAAAATTTTGAGGGAAAAACACATATTTCTACAGAGAAAAATGACATATAGAATTTTATGTATGTAAATATATCATGTAATGATGCTCATTTTTTTGTTTCCTTTTGCTCAAGGAAACATTATACAATGTCTTGATATTTTAGTTCTTTCAATAACTAAACAACGTTTACAATAGTGTCAACAAAAATAAAGAGTAGAGACACTCTAAAAGAAAAAGATATTTATTTGGTGTCTTTAATAACTAAACAATCTCTACAATAGTGTCAACCTAAATGAAAAACAGGCAAGGAGACTGAAAGAAAATGATATTTATCCCAGAATAGGCATTGCAGGGGAATATGCATCTGTGGTATGTTATGTACATACTCAGAGAGGTAAAGGAAGAAAAGTCTTTTAAATGATAAAAGAGGATTACATAATTATTGTGAGATAATTTACCCTTGGCTACAAAGATCAATAACAAGGATGACTTCAGTCCAATGTTGAACAGGCAGCAGTGAGCGGCTGTCACTGCAGAAATTAATTTGTTGTGTACATTTGTGATGTTATTTGTGCAGGGTTGTGGCTTTTGTACGATATTTTCAGTGGTTCTTTTTTTCAGGTATTCATGCATAAGTACCCTCCTTAGATCTAGGCTCTGTCTGAGAGTTTTGACACAACTGTCTCCATTTTGATTCTGACAAATTTCACAATGGTCAATGGAAATTTTATAATACTCAAGGGTAATTTTCAAGAGATTCCTACTTTCTGTCACCTCTTCTGTTTCCTCTTACTGTTCCTTGTATAGGCATCCTTTAGTGACAAGATAAGGATACTTCCTGTACTTGATTAGTGGATTGGAAAATACACACCTAGTGAACCACTTTGCCTTTTTAGCTTAAGTGTTAACACACTAAGTATCCTTTGCCAGTCCATTTACACAAATAATGAATCACTAAAATGAGATAAAAATCAACTCTTTTCTAGTTTGCCAGTTGTTACCATTGTTCATTTATGAAAAGGGGGAGTTTATCTTTCTTAAGTAACCAGGAAAGGGTAATAATTAATATTATGTGTCAATTGAAAAAGGCTATGGGGTGCCCAAATAGTCTATTAGTTTTTGATGTGTTTTTGAGGGTGTTTCTGAATCAGATTAGGGTTTGAACGAATGCGTGGATGCAGTAGATTTGCCTTCCCAATGTGGTTTGTGTCATCTAATTCACTGGGAGCCTTAATAGAACAAATCATGGAGGAAGAAGGAATTCACTCCTTTTTACTTGTCTCTCTTGCTTGAGTTAGTACATCTAATGTCATCTTCTGCCCTCTGAATCAGGTTTTCATAATCACCTCTGCCCTGCTTCTCAGGCCTTCAAACTTAGACTGAATTAAGCCAAGTACATTCCCAGGGTTGCAGGCTTATAGATGAAAAATCTTGGGACTTGTCACTCTCCTTTTTTTTTTTTTTTTTTTTTTAATGAGATAAAGTCTCACTTTGTCGCCTTTGGTAGATTGCTGTGGAGTCTTTTCTCAGAGCAAACTCTAGCTCTTGGGCCTAGGCGATTCTGTTGCCTCAGCCTCCAGGTGCCCGCCACAACACCTGGCTAATTTTTTTGTTGTTGTTGCAGTTTGGCCAGGTCCAGGTTTGAACCTGCAACCCTTGGTATATGGGGCCAGTGCCCTGTACTCCCTGAGCCTCAGGCGCCACCTGGGATTTTCACTCTCATTAATCACATGAACAGAGTTCTTATGCTAAATCTCCCGTAAGTACATTCTCCTGTTGGTTTTCTTTTCCTGAAGAATGTGGTTCTACAGGAACCAAGTGTCAAGGATGAAGTTCTCAAACTCATTCTAAGGTTTCTAGAATATGTAATAAGTGTAGAAGCCTCTCGCAACTCTATTTCTAGACAACTGATATGATAATCTATGTCATGATCTTTCAATAGAGTTATGCAAAATGTCTGTTTTTTTTTACTCTTAATCAACTACTTATAACTATGAATCAGCTACTTATAAGTATTAGTAAAAAGCTGTGTGGCTCTGTATATAACACTTTTAAATTTTTTTTGGAAACTAATGAACATAAGATAGGCTGTAGCTCCTAATTTTGCTAGAGAAAGTAGTTAAGAGAAGAATGAGTTCAGAGATTTCAGAAGAATGAGTTCTCTGAATGAGTTCAGAGAATTTCTAGCTTATGTAACACATAACAATTTAAAACTTCTGTGTGTACCCTGAGAAAGACCTACCTTCTGTAATTGTTTGGCTGAAACTGAAACTCTCATTCTATGACTAGTTGCAATGCAAT
Organism: Galago senegalensis; assembly: GCA_963575145.1. Taxonomy (NCBI): domain Eukaryota; kingdom Metazoa; phylum Chordata; class Mammalia; order Primates; family Galagidae; genus Galago; species Galago senegalensis. The sequence goes on along the minus strand of CAUYTI010112894.1, from coordinate 7,440 downwards.
GCAATTTACACTCTCCCACAACCCCCCAAAATTATTGCTTTCTTATTCTGGAGAAGAGTTTATTGCAGTTTAGTGTAATTATTTGGAGGAAAATAGTCATTGTTGATATCATCTGGATCCAGAAATTAGTCTACATTAAGAAAATAATTAAGAATTTCTTTTTCTTTGAGACAGATCTCACTATGTAGCCTTGGGTAGCCCTGGGTAGAGTGCTGTAACATCACAGCTCACAGCAACATCCAACTCTTGGGCTTAAGTGATTATTTTGCCTCAGTCTCCCAAGTAGCTGGGATTACAGGCACCTGCCACAATGCCCAGCTTTTTTTTTTTTTTTTTTTGCGGTTGTCATTGTTGTTTTAGCTGGCCTGGACCTGGTTTAAACCTGCCACCCTTGATGTATGTGGCTGCCAACTGAGCTACAGGTGACGTCATAAGAATTTCTTTAAAAGTTATCGAAATTTTACCTTTCTGTTTCTGTTTGCAATTTTTAAAAATATGTCAGTGGTACTTTAATTGTCAATCTTTTTAGATCTGGAAATCAATTTCATGTATTTTACTTTACTATCAATATTCTATTTAGCCATCTACTTTATTTTCCATGTTTGTTTTCATTTGGACTAATCATTTTTTTATTGCTATATTTTTCTCTCTATTAACCTGTTACCTTCTCTTATAATGCATACTATTCTTGTTGTGGATCAAGTGAGATTTATTATAGTCAAAAACAAATGATTATATTATTATTTCTCTCATATTTTTAAGATATTACACATATAAATGCTATTGATCTACCTTCTATATTATGTATTTTATTCTTTATTCCTACATATAGTTTAAATAACATAAGACATTAACTTATTTTTGTTTAGTCAATTTTTTTTTACATTTAGTCAAAGGTTTCTTATTTCTAAATTCTTCACTATTTCTTCCATTTCTGTGCTATGTGTTTTATTTATAATCCTTCTACCGGGCAAACTTATATAGGGCTTTCTCCTAGATACTAACAAATTCCTCTGAATTTTACTCTGAAGAGTCCATATTAGAAATTGATTTAGGAAGGTTATTTTCACTGTGCATAGATTTAGCAATTACTTTCTCCTAGCAAATGTCATTCCATTATGTTCTGACTTTATCGTTTATTTTGCAAAGCCACCTATCAGGGTTATTGTCTTTCCTTGGAAGGCCTACAGTCCCCAGCGTCACACACAAGCATTAGACTGTTTTGAGGACTTTTATTTTAGGCTTTGATGATCTGCCCTTTTACTGAGATATTCCCAGGTGGCTTTTTCTCTTGCCTTAAGTCTATTGGACTTTATAGTACTTCTTAAATGCACAGAATTGGTATTTTTCATTGGTAACCAATAATTCTCATCCTTCATCACCTCACATATTGTTTCTTTCGTTCTTCGTCTCCCTCTTTTTCTCACTCTAGGTTGCCTACCATGTGTATACCAGATTTGGGGGGAATGCACAATGTATATCCTAATTCTTTCCTACACTCTGTGATACTTACATCTTTTCAATTGAAATATTGGTTATTTTCTGACAAACCTTCACTTTGTTCATTCATTTTACTTATTGTAATTTTGAATTCTAGAATTTAGGGGTTTGTTAACATTTTAATAATACTGAAACTCTTCATACTTTTCTTTGTTTTGTTCATTTTCCCTCAATTTTCTTTAACTTGTTAATTCAATTATTTTAATATCTTGATATGCCTGTTTTAACTTGATCATCCTTTTTTTTTTTTTTTTTTGAGACAGAGTCTTACTTTATCACCGTCAGTAGAGTGCCATGGAATTACCCAGCTCACAGCAACCTCCAACTCCTGGGCTTAAGGGATTATCTTCCCTCAGCCTCCCTAGTATGTGGGACTCCAGGTACCTGCCAGAATGCCCAGCCATTTTTTTGTTGCAGTTTGGCCAAGGCCAGGTTCAAACCCATTGTCCTATATATATGAGGTTGGCGCCCTACCCACTGAGCCACAGGTGCCGCCCTGATCATTCTTTTGTATGTTACAGTTGTCCATTTTTTATTTTTCTCTGGAATTTTCAGGGTATATGTGTGTGTGGATGTGTGAGTTAATTATATACTAGTTATTATTCCTAAATAGATCACCGATATTCTGGATGATGTTCGAATTTTCCACAGAGTGTGTTCTCCCTGTCCTCCACTAGGCAGATATGGGAAGGAGCAATAGAATCCTCTTACAGTGATATTTGTTATTGTCAAATTTATCAATGTTTCTGTTTTTTATTTCTTTTTTATGTAAGAAAGCCTTTTTTGGTACAAGATCATAAAAATGATCATTTCTTGGAAGTTTTCAACCTTTTGTTTTCACATTTCACTTTATATTATTAAACCACCTAGAATTGTGTTCCACATAGGGTATGACTATTTATTGACTAGTTCAATTTTTCTTCACTTATATTAATAGAAATATGTGGCTTTTTTCTTATCTCTCTATTTTGTAAATGTTCTCAACTTTTATTTGATTGTATTCATATGTTTGGATTTCTATAAGAACTACAAAATTATTTTAGAAATCTTTTTTTTTCAGAAGAGGCTTCCCTTTATGTACTTATCAATAAAGAAATTATATAAATCATTTTGTTCTATCTTTCCAGGTTCTGAGATTTGAATCTGGCTCTACTTTGGAGACCTGGCTCCAGATCCTTGGCCTATATATAAGATTTGGCACAATTTTAATCACTGAGCACAAATGTGATGTAAGCTGTAATGGTGATTCTATCTTTGTGATGACTGAGAAGCCTAAATTCAGAAATTTGTTTAGAATTATAAGAATTCTTTTTTTTCCAGAAAAGTGAGATTATTTTTGCAACTTTCCTCAAAATATGGCCACATTCTGAAAAATGCATTAATACCTCATGTCTGGTTCTGGGTCCACAATGCCAATGCCATTATGTCCTATCCCTTTGGTTATTAATGGAGAATATTCTTTTTTTGAGTGTTGCTACATGTTAGTGTAATAATGTATGTGCTTCTTTGTGAGATTAGTACATATACCAATATATACAAACACAAAATGTGTATTTGTGTACTCAGTCTTCTTACTGATCAAGAAATTTCCAAATGTGTTTTCACTGTAGCAATGAAATAAAATCAAATTTCATATGTTAGTCTTGTGATTTCATTTCTCATCAAAACAGATGTCAACTGAAGAAAAGAACTTCTAAACATTGGAAAAGATGGAAAATATTATTTAAATATGGTATCAGTAAGGAATTTGTTTTTTAATTGCAATGTAAACAAAGGTACAAGGATTATTTAAAGCACTTAAAGAAGAAAGAAGATCCACCAGCTATATTTACTGTGTGCTGTATATTTATCTTTCTATTGGGTATGTTAACCAATATTCTGAAGCATTTCAATTTTCCTGAATTAAATTATAACTTTTCATATATATATAGAATTTATTCAATTTTTTTGAATGAGAAATAAAAACAAAATCACTGTTAAGGATTCTATTAATCTGTATAAAACCCAACATGTATATTAAGTACTTTTTTTTAGGCACAAAGAGTATGGAGGTATATTATAGGTGGAAAGTTTTAGATGCCAGATAAACCTAATTATTTATAATTTGTTAATTCAGATTTTATTATGAGGCTTGTTATATGAGGTATTTTTGGTAAGTAATTTCAAGTAGCTAAGAAAAATCATTAAAATTTGTCAACAATTAAAATGAAACAATTGTGAGTGCTATGGTTCACATGTGTTATCCTAGCACTCTGGGAGGCTGAGGTGGGTCGGTTGATCTCCTGATCTCAATAATTCAAGAGGAGTCTCAGCAAGAGCCAGAACCCATCTCTAATAAAAATAATAAAAAAACTAGCTAGGCATGGGAGTTGGTAGTCTCAGCTACTAGGGGGACTGAGGCAAGAGGATCACCTGAGCCTAAGAGTTTGAGGTTGCTGTGAGCTATGATGATCCCTGGCACTCTATCCAGAGTGACAGAGTGAGAATTCTGTCCATGTATGTATGTGTGTGTATTTATACTTGCAATACAAATGTATGAAATATTCTTTGACATATGTAATATCTTTGATCAAGAAAAAAAAATTGGCAGTTTTTAAAGTAACATTTAGTATAATTCAGATTGTGAGGCAACCAGTTTCTTCCTTATATTTTACAATTATTTGAAAAAGTGATATTTCAAAACTATCAATGGTTCTTTTGTAAGTTATTTTCCAAATATTTTCCTCTTTGGAGACAACAAATCATTGCATTTATCAAATTGAATCAAATAATCAAAGGGTTGGAGGATAGTGTTAAACAGTAGTTAAAAAGCTAACGAAGGCCTAAAGGTTGATCATCATGAAATAGAGACAAATGCAATTAGTATAAGTAGATGGCATGGTGGAAGAAGTGGGAAGCACATGCACAGTATTTGCTGACTCTAGTTTACCTCACGCACGTAAGTCGTTCTATCCACTGTGTCAGTCTGGAAAACGTCAGTGAATTCGTATTTCCAAATTTGACCTTTATTTTTGTTCCAGAGCTATTTTGGGGAAAAGCATTTTAAGTAAAATATAAATGAAAAATAGAAAGGGCAACAGAAAGTACCAATTATCCTAAAAAATATAAGCGTCCACTCATTCTTTTCCAGAATTTTTGTATCTACACATGTTTTTCCTTTTTTTTTTAAATTTTGGTACAATTTCAAACTTATAACAAGTTTTCCAAAGTAATTGTGTGTGTGTGTTCAGTAGAATAAATAGTTGTCTAAGTGCTCTGTGACTAGATTAAAAATATTATTTGTTAAGAAATGCATCCTGAATGATTCAAGGAGAAAAAGGTATCAGGTGTCCAGATTGTCAAAAATGTTACATATGTAAAATTTATATAATAATGTATTATATGTATGTATTTTAGCAATATTGGGGCTGTCAGGTATTCCAATTGATTTATCTGCTTCTTAAAGTTGTATTTCTGTAATATATAAACATTACATGTAAATATCACAAATTGACAATGTTTCATGTTTTCTTAATTGGATATTTTAATTTAATCTGTATAGTGCAATTTCATTTGTAATCATTGTTTCTAACATTTGACTTTATCAAAACACTGTCACAATTTTTTCTGTGATTAGAAAAATAGATTGCTTGAATTAATACAACTAAAACATGTTGTAGATATAGAATATACTAAAATTCTTATAACAAATACCTAGCTGTTCTCTGTTTTCAGTTTCTTATTGGTTCATATATTTTCTTCAGACAACTGTTGTTAGAGTTTTTATCATTAAACAATTAATTATTGTCCACCATCTTATGGAACACCTCCTATGTACTAGAGCATTGTGCATTATTCTAAGGACACGTTTCCCCCAAATAGATAAGAAACTATATTGAATAAACTTAGAGCTCTCAAATGCTGTAAGAATTAAAGAATGGTATCAGCACAAAAAATGGACTTATAGTTCTCAAAAGTTGAATTAAAAAATGTTATAAGCATAAAAATCTCAAATATATTACCGTTGTTGAACAAAACAATGCAAAACATTTTAGACCGTCATCTGTGACCCGCATCATTGTAAAGTTGACATTCTTTTACAATCTTCTATAATTGTGGTTACCAAAACTAAACACACTCATTCTTGCCTATTTATCTTTTCTTAAACCCTGAATAAAACTTACTATTAAACTTTCTCATGTACTGAAGTTGTCATCATCTCTTCAAATTTAGCTCATGTTCACACACACGAAAAAATTAGAATGTTTCCTGTAATACTATTCTAATAGCCCCAGTCTGAACCTATTTCATGTCCATTGAGAAAACCAATTACAGTTGAATAAATTGTAGTATAGCCAAACAGTGAAATCAAATAGCACAATGACAGCAAACTATCTATAATTATATACAACAGTGTGGCTGAATATAACAAATACAAAGGTGAACAAAAGCAGCTGCTTGCGTAAGAGACTATACTGAGTGATTTCATTTGTGCAAAGCACAAAGAAAAGCAAAACAAATTATGATGTTAGAAGTCCATATAAGATTACATTGTTGAAATAGTGATTAGCAGGGGCCATCAAAGATTTCCTGGGGTGTTGATTATATTCCATTTGTTAGCTCCATTCATTGAGCTGTACACTGTGATACATGTATTTTTATGTGCATATTATATGTAGTACTTCAGTGATTTTTAAAAATCTGTTTTAATTTTTACCTAATTCACTTAGCCATTAATTCAACATTTTTCCCCTTAGGCAATTGCTCTGCGCTAGTTAGTGTGCTTTGTATTGAGGGATTAAAAAAAGACATCTGGGTAAGACAGGTCTGACTAAGTTATTTGCAGTGTATTCCTGAAGTACAAATGGAGAGACACCGATTTGAAAAATCAGGAAAAGCTAAAACTTTTAAGGAATGAATCAAGAATCAAAATGAGCAAAGGTTTGTACAAGGAGACAGTTGACAAAACCAGTAAGCCTTAGTCAAAGCAGAAATGCAAGAAATAATTAGGTGCAAAGCAGGGAATTTCAGGAAATTCAGTGATAGTGTGGTAGAATTTTTATAGATGAGACTATACATATGAGAAAAAAAAAAACATATGCAATGAAAAATAAAAGACAAGCCTAAGAAGAATTTCACAGGGAAATAATGGGCGACAGAGGTGAGAAGCAGAGCCATTCCCAGCAGTGAGAACACAGGCTGAGGAGGGATGAGTTAGAATGGCCTGTTCACAAATCCCGTCAGAGTGACGTAGATGAAACCTGCCGAGGGAGGAAGGTGGGAACCGAGGAGAGAACTCCAGGCTAGGCTCGCCTGCAAATGGCTGAGAGGCATGTTAGGCAGGGCAAGGGCGGAATATCCATATCCTTCTGACTGCGAAAGTACTATGAGTCGATTTTGCTACTAAACTAGCATGAATTTCGGGTGTGCACAGGGCAGACACACACAGGACATGAGGAAGGGAGGGAAAAGCAGTTTTAGACATGTCTCGAAAAAAATTAATTTCCTTACTGTTGTAGTTTTTGTTAATGTCTTTAATTTGTCAATGTGATAATTTAATTGGTAGGTATAAGAAATAAGAATATTTTGTTTATTGTTAGTATATTCTCTAAATAAAATTCTAACCCATTAACTCTACTGGTTTTTCATAATGTGTTAAATAACTTTCTTCATTCGCTTATGGTTTCTTATGCAAATTAAGTATTATTTAATTTATTTATTTATTTATGTAATTTCATTTTATTTTTTGAGACAGTCTCACTATGTTGCCCAGGTTAGAGTGCCATGGGGCCACAACTCACAGCAACCTCAAACATTTGGTCTTTTTTTTTTTTTTCTTTTTTTTATTGAATGTTAACTATGTACATTGATACTCTTCTGGGGTACAGTGTGGGGTTTTCACATGCATTCTGAAATACTTCCATCAAACTGGTCAACACAGCCTTCATGTCATTTTCTCAG
>CAUYTI010112893.1:0-47455 GCA_963575145.1 Galago senegalensis | reverse complement strand
CCTGCGTGTAATCTGCTTGCGTGTAATCTTAGCTTTATAAGCAGCCTGTAACAGCCTCTCGGGGTTCCTTCCCGAGCGGCTGAGGAACCCTGACGCGTTGGCAAATAAACCAACCTCTTGCTTTTTGCATCGACCTGTACTCGTGAGTGGTCTTTGGGTGAGCGACCCCCGGGGTTGGGCACAACATTGTCACAAGTAGAAGGTAACTGTTAGCTGGCTTGGTGGGTGGAGGCCAGGAGGCTGCTATAAATCCCATGCCTATACCCCCCCCACACACACACACCCCTCCTACAACAAAGAATTATCCAGGCTGAAATATCACTAGTGCCAAAGTTAAGAAACCCAGACCTAGAAGAACGTCTATTGATGACAATGAAGAGCTCAAATTTGAGCTGCCATTATTTTTGTCAAAATGCTATGGGGTTATGAAGGAGGGAAAATGGCACCATGAACCAAGTACATAGGATGGTAGCACCGAACCCCACACCAGAGGGATCCCCGCCCCTCCACCAAGGCTGTGAGAGTTCTACCTGTGACCTGTGGGTTTCCTAGTAAATGAGTATTGTAGGAGCCCCACTGAGGATGTTTAGGGATTATGGAGTTCTAGGAGTGCAAACCTGAGTGCCCAGTGAGGGCTCATGGCAGGATAGCAAGTAAAAAGATGAAGGCAGGGCAGGTACAAAACATAATCTCCAGACTAAAATGTTGCAGGGTATCGTGGGGTGGAGCACGGTTAAAATGTTCAGACCTTGGCACATTCCATTAACTAGCTAACTAAGCTCCTTTAGGTGACACATTGTTTCATACTCTTTAAACACATACAGATCTCTGTGCTGAGAGTGTTTACAAATCCTGGCATGACCAGGAAATGGGACACTGCCTAGTTCAGACCAACAGATATTTCCAAGCGTAACAGAAAAAGGTAGAATAGTCCTATAAATCACACTCTGACACTTTGTGACAATGATAATTCTCATAAAGTTGCAGATCATTTCTAGATTTTGATAATAGATGTTTCTTTTCTCGCCAAGCTTCTAGGCAGTAGATGATTGGAGTGAATCTGGCGCCCTAGACCTGGGGCAGAGTTATGGAGAGTAACCCAGCCGGGAACCTCCACAGACCATCGATTTATACGGAGTCTGGGAGCCCTATTCACCCACAGTGAGGGGGTGAGGACAAGGGCGAGCTTTCACAGCAAAACTTCCTGGCATTAATGCTGAGAGCGTGATTTCTCCTCCTCTTTCACAGTGGGGGAGAAGAAGCTGGGTGGAGGAGAGAGTGTGGAGCAGCTCTCCTCTCCTCTGCTGACTTAATCAACTTCCCTAAAGGACAGAGATGTGTGTGAGTGTGCAAGTGTATGCATCTTGTGGCAGCTTTAATTATCACCGCTCATTACCTTTCCCTGTGCTCACTCTAATTGTCTCTGTGACTTTGCTTAGCTACTCATTTTAAGGCGTTTCAGCAATTCTTTTCTCTCTTCTATTGGTGAAATCTTTAAAATAGTCTTTTTATTATCCCCGTTTTAATAGTTTTCGTTTGCTACCTGCTGTGATTGCTGTAGTCTTAATCATTACATTTTAAAAGGCAGCTGTTAGAAGTTTCTTTAACTGCACAAATAGCATCCTAACCACTGAACTAAAAGTGAAACAAACTTTTAATTTCCTATGCTTTGCTAATACAAATAGTAATGATAACAACGACAATAGCTAATACTTGACAGCATACCAGGTGCAAAGCACTGTGCTATCCCCCATGTATACTTTCATAATGTTATTTAAATGTATTCTATAGGAAAGAAAATTGGGTCTTAGGTTAAGTGACTTCCCCAGGGTTCAAGCTATTAATAAGTGGTGCTCTGCCAAGCAGGGCAGAGCCAGAGCTCAAGCTGAGGGCTACTGATGCCAGAGTTGAACTCTAAGATTGTATTCTGGTTCCTTCCAGTATTTGCAAAGATGGCATCGATAGACTTTGCACTTAACAACAACTTTCCAGGTTGCTATCTTGTACTCACAATGTGGATCATTTTTATTGATAGTATATTCTTTCATAAAATTGATAGATCTTACTTGAAGTGTTTCTGTTGTATCACATTTAAGTGGTTTTCAGGTTTTTTATTTTTTAAAATAAATCTCTAGCAGTGTAGGGCAGCGCCTGTGGCTCTAGGAGGGTGCCAGCCCCATATACCAAGGGTGGTGGGTTTGAACTCGGCCCCGGCCAAACTGCAACAAAAAATAGCTGGGCGTTGCGGCGGGCGCCTGTAGTCCCAGCTACTCGGGAGGCTGAGGCAAGAGAATCACCTAAGCCCAAGAGCTGGAGGTTGCTGTGAGCTGTGATGCCACGACACTCTACCAAGGGTAACAAAGTAAGACTGTCTATCTCTAGCAAACATCTTTATGCATGTAGTATTTTCTAATTTGATTTATTTCTTGAAATAAGTTCCAAAGTGTAAAGTTGCTGAGTCAATGGGTAAAGCCTTTTTATAATGTTTTGACCATATTCTACAAGTTTTCCCAGTTATGTTTGACACACTACGTATGTTCTTGACACACTATGTTTACTATAATTCCATCAGTTTGAAATTCATCATCATTTTAAGTTTGTATTATTTCAATAGTTCTGTCAATAAAGAATTATCTGGCCCCAAATTTCAATGGTGCTGATGTTGAGAAACCCTACTTCAGTTTTGTACTTTATTAGCTGGCACTTTATAAAATGTTTAAATACCTTAAATGCTCTGTAAGGCTGGCCAGCCACCTCCTTCACTCTGGCTTCCTTTCAAAATATCAATTACTCTGGGGGCTGTGCATTTTCACGCATGAATTTTAAAATAGCTCAGTCAAGAAAAAGGAAAATTCTTTAGAGATTTTGACAAGAATTGAACTGGTACTATCAATCAACTTACATTTTCAGTCTTCTATTATAACTTTAGTTTTTATGCAAATTATTACTGGGTAAAGTTTCCAGTCAAATTTCCTAGCTTTTAGAAGTATTTTGTAAGTTTCCTACTCTAAAATAAGATGTCTTTATTATCAAAGGGCTATTTCTAAATACTATTTTTATTTCTGTTAAATTGAATTAAATTTGTCCTAAAGTTGCCTCCATCTGTAGCAACAGTGACAGTGACCCCTAATCCCCCTTTTGCCAAGATCTATTTTATCAGCTCATTCATCCATTCACAGATTTTTCGAGAGGCCTTACAAGGCAGCCAAGAACGACTCAACCACACATTCTTTTCAGAGGTCGAAACTGTAGACAAATACTTCTCCCCAAACTGACTCACATGTCTCTAATAAGAGTCACACACTTGCAGTATGAGATACAATACTGATGATATAAATAATTCAAATTATTGTATACTTTTTTCAGTCTGTAACCTTCTGTAGATAATATCACGACACATGCACATTTGCATTTGAGGTATTTGTGATTAAACTAACTCTCCCTCTGCTTTTTCATGGTGTGTTTCCATTTTAAGGTACAAAGCATTAGCCTTAGAATCTGGTTGGCAATATGGAGCAATGGAAGGACTGTGAAAATGAATTTCAACTCAAATGATATTAGGTAGGAATTGATAAAGAACAGTCTATATATAAAATGCTAAGATACAGTCTAAAGCAGTAGCTCTCCACCTTCCTAATGCCGTGACCCTTTTATACAGTTCCTCATGTTGTGTGACCCCCAACCATAAAATTACTTTCATTGCTACTAGCAATGCAATGAGGAATTGTATTAAAGGGTCATGGCATTAGGAAGGTTGAGAACTACTGGAAAGGCTCAGGTGGGGCTCGGTGCCTGTAGCTCAGCAGCTAGGGTGCCCGCCACATACATTAGGGCTAGTGGTTCAAATCCAGCCCGGGCCTACCAAACAACAATGACAACTACAACTTCAAAATAGCTGGGCATTGTGGCAGATGCTGGTAGTCTCAGCTACTTAGGAGGCTGAGGCAAGAGAATCACTTAAGCCCAAGAGTTTGAGGTTGCCGTGAGCTGTGACACCACAGCACTCTACCCTGGGTGACAACTCGAGAGTCTACCTCAAAAAAAATAAAATAAAATAAAGGCTCAGGTGGTCATTTATTATGGTCATTTTTGCCGATAATGGATGTAAATGCACTGAGTAGTCATGTTTAAACCACACATTTTAATTTATAAAGTTCACATTGACAAGGACGGTAATACCTGCTTATAAATCTTACGTGTTTTTCCCTGTTTACTATTTTAATGTTAACCTTAGAATTTCTACAGAACACAAAGGTTTAAGGACACCCCAATTTTGAATTTAATATAGTGCTTTTAAAAAGTGTTTATAAGGATTATCTCTTTTTGGTAGCTTATTTATTAAAATATTTTATGCATATTGTGGTATTCAGATAAGCTCTTGGTTTATTAACTAACATTAATCAAAGGTTTAAAGGCTTGATGAGGCATAAAAATGGCTAACCCATTCTCAGACTTCTGAGAAACTGTAGCAGAATAGTCTGCTCACTTTAAAGGAGCTGGTAATAAAACCCACTGCGACTAAAATGAACAAAGAACAATGAAGAATGAGAAGACTGATCTGGTAAGAGAAAAGGAGTAAAACACCCAGGGGAAAATTGAATAGTACTTCCAGGTATGAATACTCAGCAAGGTATCACCAGCCAGGAAGAGAGTTACCTGGGAAATGTGTTACACCTGACGCCACCATGATGCACTTTTTTGCAACCCTCATGTTATATGTGTACATCTTTCTCATTCCTTCTGATACAGATACATCTATCATATCAAAGAAGACAGTTTGTGCATATTTATGCAATGACCCTTCCTAACTCAGAGGAACATACTTCTGACAATGTCTGCTTATACAATCTGAAACCTGTACTTACTTATAATAGTATACAGTTCTCTCAAAAGTTCAATCATTAACTATTGTAACTAAGAACAATGAGGTTGGTAATTACATTTACCATAAAATTAAATATGCAAACATTTTGACAATTATCATTATAATCACCTAGAATTATGCATTTATTATAGGTATAGTTGGCATTCTGAATTACTACTGTTAGATTCTAGGAAATAGAGCAGGCGTCTCAAAAGCAACAGTATGTAAAAGTTAAGAGCAAAGGCTATAATAATGTTAGACAACTTGAATTTGAACCCTACTGTCACCACTAGCTGTGTAGTCTTGGGCAACGTAATTCACCTCTTTGTTTTTAGTTTCCTCATCTGTAAAATGGAGGTGTCCACTCATAGTCAGGATACGATTATGTAGTTCATTTAAATACTTAGCACAATACCTGATGCAGAGTAAATATTAGCTGTTAGCTATTATCATGTATAAATGAAAGATTCATTTTCAGTTTGGAATCTAAGGAGGAAGTGACTCACTCTATCTAAATGACTATAATTGCATCAGCATTTGCACCCATTAATAACAAATCAGAGTTGAGATTCTTCTAGAGAGGGACAGAGCTGTTGTATCAGCAAGCCAGGCTCAGAATTGAGGAGGTGGGCCTCACTTGTAGAATTTAGATGTGTTCTCCAGCATGATTGTAACCAAGTAATCAGCCCACTTATAGACTGTTCTCTGGTGAAAGACCACCAGGAAGACCGCTACAGTGGAACAAGTTAGGTTTACTTGCCGCAGCAAGAGACAATACAGGGCATGGGTGACTAGGGGTTATTAGAAAGGGGCCAGAGGTCTGAGCTCTGAGTGGTTTTGTTGTGACCAGCTTCCCAGCCCATTTCCCTCCTCCTCCCTCCTCCCCTCAGACTCTGGGAACAAGGCAAGTCCCTCCTCCCCCCAGGGTGGCTGAGAACGTGCTTCCCAGCCACATTCCCCCTAGGGTTGCCAAGAACAAGTTTCAGAAAAAGGAAGAAAAGTCCCAAGATTCACAAAACCCCCAAGTTCTCAGTAGGTGAACAATGGTAGAAAACTTACCAAGACTTGATCAATTACTGTTGTATAACCATAACCATTGTGATATGAGATGTGTCCATTGTCAACCAAAGCTGTATTAATCATTGTTGCGTTACTGTAACCATTGCTGTATCCATGACTACCTGAGCTGTAACCTCCCCTTAACCAGCCACGTTTCGCTTCTGTAATATGCTTGCACAAAACCTATAAAAGCCAACCCACCCCCCTATTTGGCTGCTGACTGCCTCTCGAAGCAGCAGCCCCTGCGGCAGGTAAAATAAATTACCAATTAATTACATCTAAGTGGGGGTCTGACTCTATCTTTTCAGGTCATAGGGGATACCACAGTTTGGGGAGGCACCAAGGAAGCAAGCTTCCCTCCAGATTAAGTGCTTTCAGAGAGCAAGGATAATGTTATGATCTGTCATTTCAATATATCTTCCCAAAGGGCAAAACAGACTAGAGGAGACAAAAACTGTATTTGGTGAAAACAAAAAGTAGTTGCGCCTATTAGGGGACATTTGATATCATGTGGGCTGTCTGTATTCTGTGAACAAAGTTCTCTGAAAAGGAATTTGGAGGAAAGAGACTTAGTTCTAGTGTATGGTTTGCAATGCAGGAAGACAAAGTACCTTTGATCTAAAACCAAGGTGAGTTCCAGAGAAGAGAGAGAGGGTTTGGGGGTTTATGCAGAGAGTTTCTATCTAGGTTCCCAGTCAGGTTTATTTATGTAAATGAAGGGTTGAAACTTGCTTAGTTCTGATTGGTTAGAGCAGGTGAGCTTTAATTGGTTGGTTTCTGAGCCCCAAACCAGAAGTATCTGTCAAATGTTTCTTTCGAATGCTAGTGAGGGTGTGAGATTTCTTTACCTTGGAACTGGCAACAGGAACTGGTTTGGCATGATTATAGAAAGGGAGGTCCCCGTGACACTTTTACTACATCTTTCTGAGGACACATAGTAGTGGGCTCGCTCCCTCACCAGCTATGGCTGCCTGGCTCTGCTTTAACTCTGAGAACCTTGGTTAGCCATGAGGAATCCATTTTGTCTGCTGACGGGGGCAGACTTTAAGAGTTCAGATGTGAATTCAGAGTGTTCTTGTTTTTGTTTTGACCCATCATGGTCACAGAATGACTTTGATGATGATACACATGAAATCCTCTAGGTTCAACAGGAGAATAGCAAGGCCCACTTGATAGTAGTAGGCTGGCTCCTGGCTGCCTCCTTTTTTCCCCCCTTATGATCTTAATGAATCTTATTTCTGACTGGATGGGAAACCCTTTGTAAAGTCCCTAGTTACAGCTTTTCGGAATATTTCTTTCAGCATCATCTAAATTCTGAAATCAACCAGGAGCTCATAAGCCATAATTACAGCATGAATATAATATGAAATTTATTTAATATTAAGAATGGAAAGATGCTCAACTTTTATTGCAAAGAAAAATAAAGCAGTAGATTGCATCCTTCTTCCAAATCCTAGGATTTGAATGCTTCTCTATTTTTAATAAACAAATTTAATCTACAGAAATACATAGAGTTCATCATATTCACATGACACAAGGCCAAATTGGGGGGAAAACTGGATTAGAGACTATGAATCCTTTTACACTCAAAGTTCATTACAAAGAATGAGAGAAGAAAAGGTGATGAGTCAAAGACCCCCTGAAGAGGACAGGAAAGCAGGGAGGGCTGGGGTATGTGCAGACTTGTCTTTCTAGCCTGTTTGTAACTACTGGTTACTTCCCATACATACTCCACAGAGCCCAGGGGGCCTGTGGGTACCTGGATTAAGGATCTGGACACTTCCACGTTGCTTGTGTCATTGTCCACACATAGTCTTGTCTTCCAGCAGGTGATCCCTGCAGTGCTCTGAAGAAGCAGTATGGGTGACATTATTTTCACATCTTTCACACACTTCACATCTCACTTCTTCTCCAAACCCATTAGTATTTCTGCTTATAAGAGGAGGCCACCACATGCTGTACTGCACCACTAACCACTGTTCATAGTATCAGCAAAGCACAGTTGATGCTCACAACTTACAGTGATTATCGGGACACAGCAAATGTACATAACATTTGGTTTTAAAATGCTAAAAATAGTTCTTCATCTGAAAGAAACTTAAGTGGTCATGAAAGCAATCCATATACTTCCAGGAAGACCTACACATTCTTTACATCTAAGACAACATCATTCCTGGGCTCACAGGTAGGTGAGCAGTCACTGCACAAATTATCTGCAGGAATCAATGCCAGTCCTGAAGACAGAGCAAATGATTAGATCAGTGAGGCTGTGACCCAGAGGATAGCTGGTATGCTATTTCAAAAAACTCTTTCTCAAAATTCACACTAATTTCTTAGAATGACTACCTCAATAGCTAAAGAATAGACAAAACTGAAATGGCCAGATTCCACAACACTGATCTGACGTGGCAAGAAAATTGCATTATCAGTAACTCAAAATGTGAGTGGGTCTGGTTTTACCCTACGCAGCTTCATTGTTGGGATCAAACATCAGTCCCTCACTGTCAATCGGCTGATCCTATCTTTCTGATGACTAGGCAATGAAAAGGAGTTGTATAAAGGGACGAAGCAAAGATTGTTGGGCTATGAAGGTGATAATGGACTAACCGTGCCCAAGAAACCCAAGAAAGGACGCTAAATACAGAGACAGACAAGGAACAAAGATGCTTAATCCACTCCACAGTTACTTTAAAGGCTGGTCCCATCGCACATCTGTGCTGACTTAAGCAGACAGCACATAACTACCAGGCAAGAAACATTCATGGAGGGAAAAAAGTGTCTCTTTGAACACAATGGACTTCACACCTTAGCCTCTTATGTCGTTTCAGAGGACGCTTTATGGAGAAACTCAGGGTATAGATTTTTTGTTTCATTCTCTTTTTCTTTTTTGAGACAGTGTCTCACTCTGCCACCTGGGTGAGAGTGCAGTGGCATCATCTTAGCTCACTGCATCCTCCTGCCTCACCCTCCCAAGGAGCTAGGACTAGGTCCATGCCACCAATCCCAATAATTTTTCTACTATTTCTAGAGATGGGGTCTGGCTCTTGCTCAGAATACTCTTGAACTCCTTGCCTAAAGAAATTCTTTGGCCTGGGCCTCTCATGGTGCTAGGACTACAGGTGTGAGCCACCACTCCCATCCAGTTTTTGTAAGTGGAACACAAAACACTTGGTTTCTCAAACTTTTATGTGTGTCAGAATCACCTCAGGGCTTGTTGAAACACTAATCACTGGGCCCTGCTCCCCAGCCTTTCTGGCTCACTAGGTCCAGAGTGGCTGGCTGTTGAGAATTTGCTCTTCTAACACCTTCCCAGGTAACAGCGATGCTACTGGTTAGGGACCCCAGTTTGAGAATCACAAGTCTCAATCACTCTTTATTAGTTCCTGAGTTTCTAAGTGCAGGCCTCTTTCCTTACTCAAAGCTCTCTACGTGTGCTCAGTAAACAGTGAGTGAATGAGGAAGCTAAGGCACAGACACTAAATGGCATGCCCATGTTAGAGGCTTCCCTTCTTTTAGCCAAAGGGAACCAGTAAGGGCAGGGGGGTAGTGGCTGGAGAGATCTATCTTAGCAAATGTGAAAGGTACCAAGTTTACAACTAATTAGAACTGGTATGGGTCTTTCAGAAAACCACTCCAAAGGCTCCCTTATAAATCTTCTATTTTCTTTTTCTGACTGCTGCAGAAAAAAGAAAACCTATTTAGTGGAATTACCTTTACAAATGTATTAATTTATTCTACCCCGAGGATATTATATTCAGTGATTTAGCAAAACTAATCTGAACTAATAACAGACAAGCATTTACTGAGACTAAGCAAATTTTCCAGTAGAGAGATACTTAGCCATTTGGAACAAATGAAGGCTGAGGTATAAAGATGAAAGAATAGTGGTAATGTCCAGAAGAGGTGAGCATGTTTACAGAGAGGTCAGCACAATCTGACTGAAATGCAGAACTACGGGTACTGACAAGGAACAAAACCATCACAAGGGACTGAAAATGTACCACCACTACCCTGAAATTCTCAACACTGGAGAATGCTCTGTGTATGTCTCCAGAGGACCCCTTACTTCTTTCCTTTCCTTCGTTCCTTCCTTCTTTTCTTCCTTCCCTTCCCTTCCTTACTCCCTCCCTTCTTTTGAGACAGCATCTTTCTCTGTCACACTGATTAGCATCATGATATCATCAAACTCACTACAACCTCAAACTCCTGGACTCAAGCAATCCTCCTGCCTCAGCCTCCTAAGTAGCTAGGACTACAGGTGTGTGTCACCACACTCAGCTAATTTTTCCATTTTTTGTAGAGATAGGGTTCTCATTCTTGCTCAGGCTGATCTCAAACTCCTGGCTTCAAGCAATCGTCTCACCTCAGCCTCCCAGAGTGTTAGGATTACAGGTATGAGCCACTGCACCTGGCCTCCAGAGGATTCTTAATCACTATGTGAGAACCACCCTTTCTCAGAGCCTTTGGTTCCAGCCAATGGAGTCAGGAAAATAGTGACTGTCCATTTACTGCCACCCTGTCAATGAAATGTCCTGTTCCTACTGTCCCTTTAAAAATCCTGCATCTGTTCCACAGACTAGAGTTGAAGTCTTGAAGCTTTCTGGGTCTAATATAAATGAATGAATAACATAAAGGTAATAGGTAATAGTGGGACGAAACGAAAGACATGTATGCTTCATTTAAAGAGGAAGCTGCACTCCAGCTTAAAGGCATGTTCCTCTCTGGGATGTGATACCAGTGTCTGGCTTTTTTGACTACGAAACGCTGTATGACCTGAACAAAATATGTTTGTAGGTAGCACAGGACCCCTAGCATTCCATCTGGAGCTTTTCCTTAGATTCCAGGAAATTGTTTCTCTGGTCCTATTTGCTAGTTATCTCCTAATTTCTTTTCAGATATATATTTTGTTCCATCCTAGGTAAACACTCCTCCTCCCCGCAAAAAATCTCTCATAAGCTCAGAATTCTTTCCCCAATTCCTAAATAACCAAGCAGGTGGATCATGGTTCCATCAGGAATTGCCTTTGACCACTTCACGTGCTGAGACGCAGTCCATTAGTGATGAATTTCTTATCCACGGTGATCAAGCTTGTGTTCACTACGATAATTCTCATGTTTGCTGGAATCCTTAAATAACCATGACTTTCAGATGAACAGTACATACTTGTTTATTTTTCCATTGATGATAAAGCATCACTTATCCAAAATTTACATCTTCCTAAAAACATCCAATGTCTGCCATTAACAAGAAGTCTTCTTGGTAAAGAAATTTGCCAAAAACATTTATCATATGAGCATCTTTAAATAGTTTTTCTCAAAATAAGATCCACCTGCCAACTGCATTTAGCATTGGGCTGGGTAATTATTTAAAATGTAGGTTCCTAATCAAGCATTTTCCCCGAATCCAGTCTTAGTAGACAGTCAAGAATCTACATTTTAAACTCTTCAAGTGATTTTCTTGCATATTGAAGTTTTAGAATTACTGTTCTAAGACCTTCTGGGTAGAGAAAGATAACCTCCAAAAATAAATAAGAATTTGCATTGCACAGATGAAGTCCCCTTGTAGATACATACAGAATCTTGAAGCATTGATAACTCTACTCTTTCTTCCAAAGGGACCAAAAACTATGAAAAACATGAGTATTTTGAAGGTTATAAGACTAGCTTTGAAATTAAAATAAAATACACAAGAATTGTGGAATGAACTGGTTGTAACACTTCTCCCCTCTCACAACACACCTAGGAGCCTTCCTTCCAAAGACAGAAGCTAAACTTCTTTCAGAGACCCTGGTACAATTGAAAGCATCATCCACTTTATGTTTTGTGCTAGACTAGACCAGATAGGGATGAGCCTAGGGTGTTACATATAGAGGTCCCAGTTCTTAAAAAGTTCCAAAGTTGACATTGGACTCAAAGGTGTTTTTGTATTTGACCTTTCTATTAGCCTAGTAAGAAACCATCAACACCCTGTGGAGAAGATAAGAACCCTGTTCAGCACCCCCAGAGCCCTGAGGACCCAGTTTGGAATGGGGTGGGTCTACAGGGAGCTTGACAGGCACACATAGAGGTCAAGCCCTAACCAAAGAGCCAGTCCTGGCTTTGCGTCCTCAGCACGTGGGAGTTGCATGGTCAGAGTGCTCATTGACTTGGCTGGCCAGAACGCAAACCCAGAGCGAATCACACTCTGTATCATCCACTGAGCACCTGCCAGGCCTGTGCACTCCCGCAGAGGATCCAGGTAGGAGTGTTGCAGCCAAGGATGACTGGGGATAGTGCTGGCCTGGAACGTGAGGCCGGCATCACCTTCTCTTTAACATCTCCACCACAATATGATTTTCATCCTTATCTTGAAATACCTGACTTCATTATTTGTAGTGTGATAAAAAGTCCTCTAGGGAACAGAGGTTGGGGTGCCTAACAAATCCTCAGTGAGCTGGAGCTTATCCCTTACTTTACTTCTTGGGAGCAAATAGGATAAAATCTCACATTTATTAGGCTATAGGACCAATGCTTAGTCTAAATCAGAAAACAAATGAGAGGTTTCTTTTCTTTCTTTCTTTCTTTTGGAGACAAGAGTCTCACTATGTCACCGTTGGTAGAGTCACAGCTCACAGCAACCTCAAACTCTTGGGCTTAAGCAATTCTCTTGCCTCAGCCTCCCGAGTAGGTGGGACTACAGGCACCTGCCATAACTCCTCACTATTTTTTGGTTGTAGTTGTCATTGTTTGGGAGGCCTGGGCTGGATTTGAACCTGCCAGTTCCTTGTATGTAGCTGGTCCTCTAGCAGCTGAGCTACAGGCACTAAGCCAGACAGGTTTCTTTTTTTAATATTAAAAGATAGGGAATCCTTTTATGCTACTGGGTTTCTGAAGACAAATGGGAAACTAAGAGACACTTGCATATAAGAGAAGCAAACTTCAATTATTTTCAAAGTTTCAATGGACACTCATCCTATAGACCACTTAGCCATGCCAGGTTTCATAAGAAAAACAACGTAACTCCCTTTTTCAAATTCCTTTCCCTATTCCGATTCAGCATAGAAAATATATTCTCATTTTTAAGTGGTAGAGGATATTTGCTTTTAAGAGAAAAAATCATTTGAAAATCTCATAATCAGTGTCCCACCTATGCCACCACTCCCGGAGCAGAGACCACATCCTAAATAAGACCACATTCCTACACAATGGCAGCTTTAAAATGAGCTTCCACCCACAGGGCCCCAGCACCAGACAGTCGGGACATTCCATCTCCCCAACGCCCCTGCCCATAGGGGAGGAAAAGCTGCATCTAAACCCCTAGATGGAAAGCCCAGACGGGCTCGGGCTCGGGATCCCTCCAGAGGCTTTTCTTCTCTCCTTATCAATAAACTATGCTTTTGCTTAAAAAAAAAACAAAAAACAAAAAACCATAATCCTTTAGATTATGAAGAAAATCTCATAATCTAAATGCCATAATAATTTTTAAATTTTTTTTTGTAAAAATAGCTACAGGATACACATATTTCAGACACTGATCTGTGTATTTACACATGTATGTGAGTCTGTAGTTCTCCTCCCATGCCCTACCTGATCCACATCATGTATATAAACCCTATTGCTATGTTTCACAGGGTACTTATGCTTGAATCGGAAAGCAACTTTACTGTTCAATATGTACATTTTTCAAATGACCAAAAAGAAATTCAGAAGGTACCAAGTGATTTCCTCAAGGCCACATGTCACACAAGAAGGAAGATGAAAATCCAAATTCCCTCTCTCTTGGCCCAGCGCTGCCTCCGAAGGACCATGACATCCTCTCCTCCCCCTGCCCCTGGTCTCTGCTGGGATCCCATCTAGCTTGATTTTAAAAAAGCACAAGCAGCACTTGTATTGCCCCATCTGAAACATAGCCTGGGTATGGAAGACACACAATAGTAAAATCGAATGGTGTATTAGAAGAAAAACTGCCTCACTGCTGCTTTTAGAGGTACCAGTGCCTCCAAATCATTCAGTCCTGACAGAGTTGATACTGTTTAAAACATGTATCTGCAGGAGGTTTGTAAAAAATCAATAAGTTGAGGTCTTAGGGTCATTTGCCACTTCTTGTAGCTCTTGGCAAATTCCATTCAATTCTGTAGAAGAAGAGTTATTGTGCATTACAGCAGAGGCATCCAGTGCCCTGCCGTAGTCCCTGGGCTCTCTCTGTTAAGAGTGACTCTCTGCCTGAGGGCTTTCTGAGGTTCAGGCACACACTGGCTGCATGCAGGGCTGGATGAGGTGCCCACGAATCAATGGCCCCTGTGAGTAAACCTCAAGGAACGGTGCAGCTGCCCTCTGGTAAGTACTGCAGCTCTGCCTAGCAGTGGGGTAACTCCGAGGCTGGGATTATCTCTTAGATAAGCTACTTAGTTCAAATTCTTGCTTTAGGGTCTGGCTCTGGAGAATCCCACCAAAGACCAGCATATACACATGTAAACTCTGCAAATCACTGCTCAGTAGTGGGTGACGAGATGTGAAGATGAAAAAGATATTGCCTAAGCCCTCAAAAGGTGGAGGCCAGGGAGGGATGATGAGCCTTCTACACATGTGTCCACATAGATAAGACATAATATTGGGGAGGGGAAGGAACGCATGCGGTGAAAACATCTTCACGAAGGAAGGAGCCCACAGTGATGCGGAGCAGAATTTGCCCTTAAGAGCTCAGTGTGGCCTTCGCCACAGGAGGAAGGGGCAAATAAGCTCAGAAGTAAGATTACACACATTCAACCAACAACCAAGGTCCTGATCTCCTTGGAAAGATATATGAGAATTTATCATTGATTATACAATGAAAGATTGATGGCTCAATTCAAAGAGAAGAACTTTAACCGGGGCTCACTTTTCCGCAGCAAGAGAAGGTGTGTAAACCTCCAACTGACTGGACACAATTAAATGGTTGTTTTGCATCTCAGGTTGGAAGACTGTCAGAACTGGATTATGTTTTCATTCAGTTCTGTCAACATAGGCTGATTTCCATGGGAAGAAAACATAGTAAACCATTAACTTCTGTGTGTGTCATTAGGTTGACAGGGCAGCTCTCTGAGTTTTCACTTAGGCTATGCCAAAGTCAGATGTTTACAGGTCACAGCCACTGAAATCCTATAAATAACCCTCAGCCCAAGACGGGTTTCGGAATAAAAACTCCAGAACAGAGCAAGTCAGATAAAGGATAAAACTATGTGATAAAAACTTCAAGGGCATCTCTGAGCTGATAAAATGCAGCTTTTCTCAGGGCAGTTTGAGCTGGATTGCCTTGTGAGCTGATGATTACTGAGCATACCTCTGCCCTGTGCCGGGCACCTTAAACAGTCTACTGGCCCTAAAAATGGCCTAGTAACCAGGTATTATCACTATGATGCTTCGGTAGAGGAGAAACTGGAACTCAGAGATGCTCAGTAACTTACTGAAGGTTGTCAGACCCACAAAGCCAAACTTCCCCCCAAATATCATGTTGCCTTTCTTCAGGGCTGAAAATAAAGCATAACAGTATTTTGGTGTCAAGGTGTTTTGGTTTCAGGAGATGCCAAAGATGAAAATCTGAAGAAATATCAGCTGAGAGGAACTTCTATCTGAATAATGTAAAAGTGAAATTATTATTAGATGCTAGAGTTTGAATGTGCCTCCTCCTAAATGCAGAGGTTGAAATATAATAACCATGATGATAATATTCAGAGGTGGGGTCCTGGTGATTAGGTCCTGGGGGCTTCTGCCCCAGAAGGCAATCAAGGCCCTTAGGAAAGAGGCTTCAGGTGGCATTCAGCTTTGGTGTCTGTCCCTTCCCCACATGAGGATATGGTATTTGTTCCCTCTGAAGGATGCAGCAAAAAGGCACTATCCTGGAAGCAGAGAACAATTTTCTGTTTTTTTCTAAAGCACCCAGTCTCTAGTATTTGTTATAGCAGCACAACTGCACTGAGCCGTTGGGACTGATCACATGGAATTCTGCAGAAAATGAGCCTGTGAAATGTTTTTCCCCTGTGCATTCCTTTGTCTAGTATCAAAAGAAAATTGATTTCTCAGTTATTTAAATTCCATGTAGTATCTAAAATATTAATCTTTACCCCTAGAAAATTGGAAGACTTTCTCAAGGAAAAGTTGTAGGAGTTAATCTGAGAAGTTAATCAGGCTATTGGCTCACACAATAAACACTTTCATGAATTAATCTGCGGAGAGAAAGAACAAAAAAATGAGGGTAGGAGAGATAAGGATATTCTGCCTTAGATACGGGTCCTCCTACAAGTCCACAGATTCAGGTCTGAGTCTATGAAAATAAGGGCTGCAGACAGAAACTAAGACACAGCAGCCCACTGATGCTGTTCTGCAAACAGTGAGGCTCAAGATGGAGAGCAGACCTTCCTCTCATCTCAGTGCAGAGAAAGTCCTCGTGGTTTAGGTGTTGACGTCTCTCCTGCGAGCAACCTAGCCACGTCAGGGTAAGGCACCTTTTCATAGTTTCTTTGCTTGAGGAAATGAATGTTTATGACTAGAACTGAAGAAGACAAAAGGGCTAATTCTCTGGGTAACAAGAGCCAAGAAGCAGCTTCATAAGCCCGGCCGGAGGTCCCAGGCTTAGCCAAGGAAGTCTGTGGGACTGTTGGAGTCCTCTGTGAACAGGTATGAGCCACAGGCCATGACTGTCATCTGTGATCACAGACTGGGGCAGCCCGAGAAAATTCAGATTATATACTGCTTTGAACCCATCAATTCACCCATTCACGTCACTATCTCATTTGAATATTTCCTTATGGAATTAAATGTTTTTCTACAATTTTTATAGATGCATGGTGTTCCACTGTATGGAGAGACAAGAATGTTTAAGTCAGTACCCTGTTGCTCAATATTGGGGCTTTCATTTTTCATAATTATTAACAATTTTGTGACAAACCATTTTACAGCAAAATATGCCACATTTATGATTATTTCTGTAAGACGATTATTAGGAGTATGCTTTTGGGGCAAAGAGAAATACAAACTCTTGAAATTTTTCCTATACCTTCCCAAGCTGCTCTCCCTGCAGATTGCAATTTTATACCTGCTGCTCTTAAAAGTGAGCCATTCCTATAAAATCTTGTTGTACAGGCTCTGAGAAAGATTAGAAGGTGAGTCTGTTTTTTTTTACTTTTAAGAGTAAATGATCATAGCATTGCATTGGCTTAGAAATTGTGCTTCACACTATTTTGGAATTAAAATCCAAGACCAAAAGAGCTTGGCCAGCCATACATACCAATGACAATTCACATGTTCTGAGAAGGATGAATCCTATGAGAGAAAAATGCATCACAAAGCAAAGAATGGATTCACCTGCCACCTGAGCAAAACAATACACTACACCTGATAGGATGCCATCTTTTATAGTTCTTGACATACAGCAGGTTCACTTCAGAGTCTGTTATTGTCTTGGGATGGCTGTCGGGGCTTATACCCCATCAGGGAAGGGGAAGGATGTAGAATTCTATAAGGAGTTAAGTATTGGTGTATATCTACTCAACATCATGAGGAATACTTGGTTCCAGGTAATATAATGTCAACTCTCAGGGAAATTGGCAGGCAGCATGTTACCAAATGAAATACGTAGGTCATTAGGAAAGTTTTGAGATACACAAAAATCAAGAAACGTTAAAATTTGCAGGGACAGAAACAAATGAAGCCCTCCCAGAGACACAAGCTGAAAGCAGCTGAAATTTGCACAGGTAAATCAGAAAGGATGCCATTGACTGTGTTTCCTGGAAGTGAAGTAAAGGACCATAACACAGTCTATCTCAGAACTTTTGTAGTGACCCACTTATAGCACGGGAACAAGGTGGTCTGGAAAACTACCTAAAGTAGGTAGCAGATGGAGGAAAGCATTCTAGGGTAGAATCTGGGAGATGCCATTTGGGTATATAAGATTCTCACTAGCTATTCCAGATGGTCATCTCTGGAATAGCAGGTATTTGGAGCCATCAGGGAACGTCAATGGCCTCCTAGTTCAGTTGCTCACAGAGCCCTAGTCTCCTGCTACTTCTTGGCAAACACCATGGTCTCTGCTTGAATCTTCCAGTGATGGTGAACTCTTGCCATCAGGGCCATTTAATACCCAAAGAATCTAATGAATTAAAAAATTCAGCAAACATTTGTTCTTAATTGAAAGATACCTAAGTAAAATCTTTTATTATCTGGATGATTGGGGACTTAATTTTTAGTCAGAAGAGAGATTAATCATGAGGGTGCTATGATTGTCATTTAGGCTATAAAGATATACTTCTATCTTTGCTATCCTTGTGGGATGTAATTCCCTACTTCCATACAGGTGGGACATGGCTACATTTTTGTTACTGTGGCTAATGAATATCAATTAAATACAAAGCTTTAAAAGCCTGTGTGGTTAATCACCATGTTTGCTTTTACCAGTTTGGTAACTTCAAATGAATTTCAAAAGGAGGTTACTTAGTAAAAATTATAGGGAAAAAGGGTTTTCTGATCATTGCCAGTTAACCTAAACCTCCATCACAAAATGACCCTATTTCCCAAAGAGTGATAGATAGTTGAGATTTACTCAGATGAAAATGTAGTAGTAATCTTTAAGCTTTTAGAGGAGGAACGATTATAGATGTGAAAGATCACATTTCAACATTGTTGTATGTCTACATTCTGACCTCTGAACATATCAGAAAGGACTTCCTTACTCTATTTGTTCTTCAGTGGTACCACATCCAGTTAATTTTTAAAAACTTTCTTCTAGAAACAGGGTCTTGCTGTGCTGCCTAGGCTAGTCTTAAACTCCTGGCCTCAAGCAATCCTCCTGCCTTTCCCTGTCAAAATGCTGGGGTTATAGCTATGAGCCATTGTACTCACCCTGGTCTTTCTTCTCTTTGACAGGGTCTATTGAGGAGAGGAAGATAGCCCATTAAGGAAAATAGGAAAAGGGTGTGGCAAGGGGATTCCAGATAGTGGGGTAGGAGGTTTCCAGCCCTAATTCTTGGTATTCCTTTGAAGTCTAATCACTTGATTTCTCTCCAGGCCATATTACCTTCCTCTCCCGATTTCTTGAACTCTGGGGCCAGGTTTGTTTTTTTTAGCCCTAACTTCTCTTCCTCTTGTGCTAACGTGGCTTAACTGGAAACTTGATCCTAAAATATGCAAATTGAAGAGAGTCTCAGGGCTGTAGAACAGAGGACACTTCACTCATCTGGAAAGTGTCTGACCAAGAATAAAGGGTGATGAGATCATACCTCACTTTAAAAATTAACAGTGGTGTTGTCATACCTTGAAAAATATATACCTGAATATCAGTATGTCCTTTTGTTCCAACGTCACATACACTAGTGAAATGATGTTTAAATAAGACAATGCATGAAAAGTACTATATGCTTGTATTTATCATTCCAATTTAAAAGACTCACAAATTCTTCCTTTCTTTTTTTGTAACTTTATACTGTAACACCTTAACACATATTCTAAAAACATTCAAGCCCAGAAATGTCACAGACCTGGGGATTAAACTGCACAGACTCCTTCTCCTGTTGTCTTGTGTGTGTGTGTGGGGGGGGGGGTGTGCATGCATGATCACATGCATACAACGTGTGTTTGGTTGCTTTAATTTTCCTGTTTTTTAAATCTGTTTTATATTGGTGGAAGCTGTTAGTTTTAAATTATTTTAATATTACATTTGTTTAAGCACTACTTGGCAAGAACTTTCAAGGGCATTGCCTCATTTATTTCTCACCCCACAAAGAAGTTATTTTTATTTCCATTTCACAGATGAAGAAATTGAGGTTCAGAGAGGAACTTCTCCAAGTTTATACTAGGAATAAATGGCAGAGCCAGAATGCAGAGCCAGTGCTGTTGACAGCACGGTCTTCTCTTTCTACTTCATTTTATATATAAGGATAAAATCCTGATGCTTTCTCTTTATCAAGAGCCAGCAGAGAATTTAAACTGTGTGTGTGTGTAGAACTTCTCTTCTCCTTTAGAAAAAGAGTTCTCAAGGTGACTTAAATGTACAAATCTAAGAGTGACAGTTCCAAGTCTCGGAAACAAGACAGTCAATGGTGCCCGATCAAGACATCTGCAATTAAACAGCAAAAAGCAAGCCCACGAGGCCCTCTTCCAAAACCCGAGGCACACAAGACAAAGGAAGCATGGAAATGGCAGTCAGTGTTCACAAATGTGGGCTCCCTTTATGTCTGACCCCAGAGAAAGATACTTGGAGTCATCAGGTTCTTGCTGAACTCCATGATATTATTTATCTTTAGGCTGCAATTTATAACAATCACCTGGTAGGTTCAAGCGGAGAAAAATGAGTTGTCAAAAATAAGCAATAAGAATTGCAAGTACAAGTAACTGTCAAAATGATGAAACTGTCACATCTGTACGTATCAAACAATTGCATTCATTATGTCCAAATTCCTGGTACTTAATAGTGACTGCCGAGAAGGCTGAGCAGAAATATATTCGAAAGAGACTTGACTGTTGGAGTTATTCATGACTTCACAGAAAATGCAATGAAATGGTCTGGAGAGGAATCCACTGGTGTCTGGGAAGATTTGTCAGAAAGGACATCTCAGTCTTAAGCATTTTGGAAAAGCACGTCTGGTACTGGTTGTGGAGAGGCAGGGGAGGCCTCAGACATCCTTATTTTTTGGATTCTTCAATTGTCAGCAGGAGCGTGTTTTCCCTCAAAGAAAGCTTTACAAAAAGATCTTCAGGCATGAGAGATGTTGCTGACATGACAGTGGATAAGGGGGAAAAAGGAGAAGGGAAGAACACAGGAAGAGAGGGAGGGTCGCAGAAACGGAGAGAATGGAAGAGAAGAAAGTGGGGATGGTAGAAAGGGGGGGAAGGGGAACAAAGATTAAGAGAGAGAAATGCAGGGAGACTATGTAATCTTTTTGATCACTGTTTTCATTTTTTAGCTATTTTAAGGCCCTTTATCCTACACAAAATTAATATTTTTGAATTCAAGGAGAAAAAGTGAGGATCAGAAAGATGAGCTCCCATTCATTTAAAGTTTGTGAAATGTCTTCTTTCCTCCCCACTGACTTCTCCAGCTTTGGCCTGGAGCTGTCGTTTTTCACTTGCTGGAGCAGTGGAGAGCAGGGAGGAGCTACAAACTGTTGGTTAGAAATATGGTTATAGATCCTCTTGAACTCCTGGTGATTCTAGATTTCCTTCAGATTAGTGATAGAAAAGTTTATCAGTATATTCTGACCTTTAAAATTATCATCCTCTCATCAAGTGCTCTTAGTTGAAGGGGCTCTGGCCAGGACAACGAGGTCCCCGCAAAGAGCAGCTGACCCTGGGAGATGTACAGAAGAAACATTTCTCTGCATTGACAGTCGAGGAGTTGGTTTCTAGAACAACCTGCTTTGTTCATTACATGTCCTGCTACTCTGCTCTCTTCCCACTGCCCATCTCCTTTCAGGCCATTACCATCTCTGGTGCTCTCATCATCTACAAACTGGGTTCTCTCTCCAGTAACATCTCTTCATTTTTGTTACGTCCAACGATTACTGGGGGCAATGCTGCTCCTGACTTGTGACTACCCTGAGACTTTTGATGCTCCTTAAAAGAATATAAAATAAATACACGTAGTATAATTAAAGACAAAAAGAGATAAATCATAAGCACAGGAAATAGCACTATAAAAATAAGCAGATATTTTAAAACACACATAGAACAGGAAATTAAAGCAACAAGATGGGTTATGGGACACGTGGGTGATGGGACAGAGTATGGAAAGAATAAGATGACATATAACGTATATCAAATAGATATTGCAGGAAAAAAGAGAATAAAGAGAACATTTGAAAGAGTGATGGCTCAGAGATTTGCATGATTAGTTGAGAAACTTGACTTGAGATCTTACAGAGGCAAAACAAACGCCAGACATTGTAAGTTCACACGTAGACATTCAGTAAAACTGCAGAGCACTGAAGAAAAATTTAAAACCAAACTGAGAGAAAAAGTGAGTAATCTTTTAAGAGTTGTACTCAAAGAGAACAGATTTCAACAGCAATAGAGGTCATGAAAAAAAATGTGATAAACTTGGTGAAAGTTCTGAGGGTAGAAAATAATTCCTTCAGTCTATTTAACAGACTTCAATGCTCATCAATGCTCAGTTCAGTCACCATTCCAGATGAATGTCAACATAAAGACAACTTTCAATAAATATTTTAAATGTTTGCAAAATATTAGACCCTTGCTGAAAGAGGTGCTAACGCATAGACCGTGTGAGGAAATTAAAGAAGGCAAGGGATAGAAGAAGCAAAAACAAACTAATGTGAAGCTAGGGCAACTTCAAAGAAGCTTTGAATGAAAAAAAAAGTAAGTGGAGGATCTCAGGAAAGGATGTAAGTCAAGAGTGATACTTAGGACCCCAAGGCGGCCCAAGAACAATCATTGCTTATTTGAGAAAACCATTGAGCTACCGATCAACCTCGGTCTGCGTCAAGTACATGTATTTAAATTTTAATAGTAATTTCTAGAAGAATAGAAATATCTAGAATTTACAACAATAAGGGAAGGAAATGTGAGGTAAAAACAAATTAAACTAAGGTAGGAGGCAGCGACTAGGAAGGAAAGCCCATGTGTTCATTATTAAATGGTAAAACGCCTGAAATATTCCTTCATAGTCAGCAGTAAGGCCAAGATGTTCTCTCCACCACCTCTACCTGTTGTTACACAGGAGGGCTTAACCAAAGCCAGAGGAAGAAGAAAAGTGAAAGTCAGGACAGTCAGAGAAGAAATAAATCTGCCCGTCCCTGCACGTGATAGAACTGTCTAGAGAGAAATCTAAAGAATGTACAAAACATTCACTAAACTAACAGTTTTTAAAAATTGCTTCAAGAAAATGATGTACACATATCAAAGTTGTTTCTACAAGGTGGCAAGAAATGGCTAGAAAATGTGATCATCTCCCAGTAATTCTACTGCTAGGTGTCAACTCCAAGGAGCTTCTCACATACAGGCACACCGAGACAGTAATAAAGATATTTTCTGCAAAAATTAGTAAAAGTATAAAAATATATTATGCAAACAAGCCACATCAATCAAACTGTAGATGCATCTGCACAATCAGATCTACAATCAATTGATCTACAATCAATTGCAAGTAACGAAAGTGAACAAAACTGCCAGTCTGGATAAACCTCAGAAACAGAATCTTGAAGGCAAAGGCAAGTTGTAAACGGTTCACCATGGAATCATGTATGTAGAACTTCCCTAAATACTGATGAATATACACGTATGTAGGAAAAATACAAACACACACATGGGAATTACGTAGGGAAAAAGAAGCCTCTAACTTTGCATATACAGAACTTCTGGGTTCAAGAAAGTAGGATTTCAGCCATGGTGTGATATTATTTTCTTTAACCAAAATATTTGAAGCGGATATGGCAAAACATTTAAGATTAGGTCTTGACAGTGAGTTCAGGGATGTCTGTTACGTTGTTTTCTGTGCTTGAATTCCTTTATAATTAAAAAACAATGATCTGGTGCACATAATCATCACATTGAATCCTATAATGGCATAAATGTATTTATGATCTATGTACGAAAGAATAAAAAAAAAAGACCTGGAAAAAACAACAATGAAAAGAATTCATTAATCAAATTGGCATTTTAACCGAGTTACTTCTGGCCCAGTTTTCTGATGCCCGTTACAGTGCCTGGAATAACGGAGGGAAAGAATGAATGGTTGACGAATGAAATACGTGAGAATCTCAAGAGCCACGTTGAGATTCACCTGTTCCCCTGTTGGTTTCTCTTTCGTGCTACTTGTTTTCTTTGGCCTGCTTGTTTGAGAGAAGTCGCTGATGTATCTTAAACCTCCATACAAAATAAGAATGATAATACTGCAAGAAAAAGAATAAACCATCTTTCCTCTCCCAGATTTTCAGCACTCTATTTATGTTCGTGTCAGGATAAGCCACAGAAGGACTAATTTATCTCTCTCGTTGCTGTTCCACCAGCCAAGCTCATCATTCACGCATTAGAGAGCTGAAAATCTTCAGAGACTACAGCTTCAAGCAATAAATTAAACCTCTTACTTTGAGGATTGGTTCCTGTTTGATTTTTAAGAAAATTCAAAATAAAATTGCTGCTGGGGGGATAAAGATCATGACAGATGACTTATTCCCCAATTTTCCCCAGCTTACATGAAAAACTTATCTTTTCTTATAAAAGAGAAAGAAAATATTGAAAAAGGTAGTGCTACTACTCATGTATACTACCCTTTCCAACGTGAGCAACAAGAAAAATGACTCCTTTTCCCTTATCATCATTTAAGTAAGAACAGTGGTGACTAGAACCCACAATATACATAATGTGTAGTCATTGCCTGAATGGAACTATCTTTGGCATTAGCAGGTTAACAGCAGAATATTAAGAATGTCGTTTATTATTCAGAGATCAATTCTTTGTTTACTCTTTTAGACATTTAGCTTAACCATATGTACCTTGACTTATATCTTAATATCTCTGGCCCAACTTTCTCTTTCATCTCTACTTGATTCTGCAGTACAAACAGGTCCACATCTATCACCCAAAAATTAACCATAGAGTAATATTTGTTCATCTAAACCCACGCAATGTGTCTATAAGGTGAAACTCAAGGATCAGCCAAATACATAGACTTAGCTAAAAATCAGAATGCTTGTAATTATCTGACTATATAGACAGGCAAAGTTATTTCCAAAGGGAAACCATCAAAGTACTTGTCTAAATGATTCACAGGCATACATAAACAGCACATATACTAAAAGTACGTTTTTACTACGTAAGTCATGATTGAACTCAAGTGTCTGACCTGGGTCATAAAACAGATCCGCACGCATGTTTCTCCCACACTCAACCAAAAAGATGCTGCAACATCAAATTTGCTACAGCTGACCCTGGAGGGGAGACAATTACCCAGACAGGAAGCTGGGGAAAGCTACTTTCCAGTTTTTTACACATTGTCATATTTTAAACTTCGTCTTTAGAATGGAAAACAATCCATTAGATGCCCTATGTCCCTGAGAAAGCAGGAACTACATACCTCTGGCAGGTCAACATCTTGAGATAACCTGGGGAGTAGCTTTCTTTCATTATATATATGAGTCCAAACTTCCTAAAATTTCTATGTCTTTGTCTCTTCAACAGCAAACCGAGAGACAAAAAGACAGTGGGGAAAGAATCCAGGAGGTTGATCCAAAAAGATGCTGGAAAAACTTTTCTTGTACAGAGTTGGAGCAGAACAACAACATAATTCATGACTGAAATAAATCACATATTATACAAGCTCCCAATATCTCACTGAGGAAAAATGCCCACTGGTCAACTGGCAGTGGTCAACTCTGAGGTTATTTTCCTTTATTTGGGCTTCAAGGCAAAAGACCATGAACTAACATCATCTGTAAAGTGTGGGGTTTATTGAATTCCTGAAACAGGATATTGATTTTTAAAAACCAATGTAATGGAAAAGCTGCTTTCTTCTTCACAGTGAATACATTCACATCACCAATGAAAAGAAAATAAATAAAATACAATTTTTATGCCCTAGAGATGAAGTGTAAAAATCTTATTGTATGGCTTCCTATGTTAATTATATGATAAAGTTTGCAAAATATTTTTAATTTATACTATTTTATATAAAGTAAACATAACCATATTTATAACCAGTATTTGTGTGATCAAAATTTAATTATGTATCATAAAATTAAGTAATTTTATAAAATAATCCAAGTTCTCATCTTGGATTATTTTCATAAAAACTGCTACTCTTATTTTACTTTGTCCAGAAAGGTTAAAAAAGGAATCCATACCTCAACAAATATAAAACACGGGATGATGGAATAACTTCGTTGGGTGTTGTTTCCTACAGCCATTTCTCACACCATGAAGCAAGACTGCAGCGTCTGAAACTGTCCAGGCTGAAATAGAAAGAGGTTGCATGCTGTAAGGACCATATACTGAGAAGTCCTTTGGGTACTTACACAAAAATACCAGCCACCCCCTTGTAAGCAGGCTGTGTAGAGACGATGCAAAATAGGGACCTACAGCACAGACAAGTCAGACTAGTCATCATTCCAATGGAAAGAGAATTCTACGGACCAGCCACGAACAGTCTGAGAGTCAAAATGGCCAGGTAAGGAGCCCCTTGTGTACATGGCCGTAGTGAACAGAATTCTAAGTGCCTGGTGTGGTACAGTGCCTGGTAGACTGCCCTCATACCAAGAAGCAGATTCTGGTGTAGAGCCTTTGTTACTGTACACCCTGCGTGGACCTCCCCTACTTGTACTTCATCCTCCCAGTCTGCAATCTCAGGACTCTTTTGCTTAAGCCCTTGCCTTTCCCTTTGGAGCTGACGTGTAGTACTGTGGCACTGATCTCTGACCATTATTTGCCCTTGCTGCCTTGATGACACGACCATGAACTATTTGGGGTCAATAAGTACATCATTGACCTGTTTCACTGGGTTCCCTCCATGCCGTGTATGTGACCCAGACTCAAAACACCGAAGCAATAACACGTTCACTTCACTTAAAAGAATGGAGCAGTGCGCAACAGCAGTTTGCCATTAATATTTTATCAGAACATCTCTGTCCTGCTTTGGACGGAAAATATTCTTGTACTAGGAGATCAGTTAATTTCGGTTCTTTTTAAAAAGAAGCAATGAAATGAGGATTTTAGGCTTTTATGAAACTTTTAAATCAGATAAAAAACATTTCCCACTATACTTTTGATTCTCAATCCAAAGCAATCCTGCTATTCACAGGTATCTATTATTTTTCATTCGTTCTGCTTCTCTGCCATCTCTACCAACAGTTTTTTTTTTTGTTTGTTTTTGGCCAGGGCTGGGTTTGAACCCTCCACCTTCAGTATATGGGGCTGGCACCTACTCCTTAGAGCCACAGGTGGTGCCTATTACCAACAATTCTTGCAGATTTGGATTATGGGATGAAAGGTGATGAGGGGACTACAAGTCTGTGTCAGTATGCCATACTATTAAGCATGGCCGACTATACTTTTGTTAAAAGTCATAAATTAATGTTTATTTTTGTCTGTACTAAGTTCCTCCTCACCCTTTTACGGAATGAAACTTTAGAACACATTTCTTTCTCTTTTCAGGGTATCAACGTCTCACTTGTCAATTAAAACTTTCCTTGATCAAATTTAACCCCATATGCCTTATAAGTGCACACCGATCACATTATTTAAATCATTTTAGCTTTAGGAAGCTTAATGTTTTCAATTACTACTCTTAATACATCTGTCACTTCAGCATTCTGTTGTAGAATTTAGGAAGAACATTTTCCACTTTAAGAAAGGAATCTATATAGAGAACGTAGGATGACTTGATTTGACATGTCTTGTTTTCTTTTTGCATTTAACCCAAATATCTTAGAAGCCTGAAGAACAAATATATGCACAAGTATAACAATGTGTCATCAGTACTAATGTAAAAGGAAGTAAGAGGGTGCAAGTAACCAATCAGTTTTAACTGTTGGGATCTGAGATATTTTATCCATTAGGCACAGTGCTTAGAGCCCACAGTATTTTTTAACAGGCTAAGAAAATGCTTTAATTTTTTTTCTTTACTAAAATAGGGTAGATATTCCCCTATCAAACCAGGGAGAAAGAAACATTTCAGCTAAAGGGACTCTCCAAAACAAAGGTTCCAAACATATGAAGTAGCCTAACATGTTTGTGAAACTCCAAAAATAACATCAGTCAAAGGAATGAAGTTCCAGAATGAGCTCGAGATGCTACCCAAATTTGCTTTTGTACACGCAGCTCCCAAATCCATAATCAGAATACCTCAAGGATAAGAAATACAGGATTGGTAATTTCCCTATCAGATAAAACACAAAAGAAAAAAAAATCAATATTGGTAAGACACTGCTGTTTGTTGCTAATTAACTCAGATAAAGCTCTTCGTTTCTAGGTAAGTATATTAAGAATCACACTTCACTGGACTATGAATCCCAGTGAAAGAATCAATGCTATCTCATGTGTTCACACTAAATGTTCTACAGATTTCCTCATTTATGAGAAGTATAATAATTCCTATTAGGACAAATAAAAAGTACTGATTACAAGGAATCTGTGATGGTGACATAGCACGGTGATCACAGGATGGGGATAAATCTCTTTGATTTCTAAACTATGCTAAGTTGAATCCAGCTGATCAGTCAGGGGAATCGCAAAGAACAACACCCCTGAAGAGGGTCTCCGTGACCCAGCAGGTCTTTCTACTTCGCCTTCATGTGGGTTAAATGCCAGTTCTCAAAGTGAACACCTGTGGGCATTTTCAGCAGCCCAGGGTCTATGATTTTAAGGAAGCTAGAGCTTGATCTCTGTGTAGAAAGTCTATGTTGAGCCAATTTTTCTCAAAATGCCATGGCGATTCCCTTCAAAGTTAAGGTAAATTTAAAAATCTAAAAATCCACTAAGCAATAAAAAATGAGAACCCCCCCAAACTGTACCCTCTGAGTACACCCAAGAATTCTTTGGCCCACACTGATTTCAGATAAGGTTTCTCAACTCTGTCACTGCTGGACTTGCAGGCTGGGGAACTCTTTGTGTGAAAGTCTGTCCTGAGCATCTCTGGATGCTCAGTATGTCCCTGGCCTCTGTCCACAGGATTCCAATAGCAGCAATGTGATAACCAACCATGTCTGCAAACTTCACCAAATGTCCTCGTCAAGGAGGGAGAGGCGGGCATGAGGACCTCCCCACATTAGTGGAGAACCACTAATTTAGGAGGATTGCGAGCGGAAGGCCTAGCACATGAGAATTTTTGAGTTTGAGAAAAAAGTGTTTCACCTGGGATAAAAGCCACAGTTTTGGCCAAGGGAACAAACCTATCCCTTCCTACTACCTAATCTAGAAATCTAGAAGGGAAGTCTAGCACTCTGGGAGTCTGAGATGGGTGGATTGCTTGAGCTCAGGAGTTCAAGACCAGACTGAGCAAGAGTGCAACCATGTCTTTAAAAATAGCCAGGCAATGTGGTGGGTGCCTGCAGTCCCAGCTACTCAAGACACTGAGGCATGAGGAAATCGCTTAAGCCCAGGAGGTTTGGAAGGTTGCTGTGAGCTATGAGGCCATGGCACTCTACTGAGGGCAACAAAGTGAGACTCAGTCTCAAAAATAAAAAGGAAGGGAAATCTAGAAATTATTAAGGTTCTTATTAGCATTTATGGAAACAAAAGCCTACCCTGACCCAGAGACCTTGGCTGGGGTGAAATTAAACCTTTAATTGGTAGTTATTATCACGCTGAACTACAGAAAAACTCAGGTTTTTTATATATCAGGTGCTGTTAGGCACAGTTCCTAGGGCCTGTGAGCTATTTCAGGATCCACGAAATCATTTAAGAAAATTTTTTAAAGGCACCAAAAAATATGGAAAACCAAATGAATCAATATGTATGAACATACCTAAAAATGTAGAACTCTGACTACTTCATTAACTATTAAACTTAATGTTCATAACATTAAGTTTAATTTGAAAATGATTTATAGGTAAGATATTCTTAATTCTAAAAATTCCTTTGCAGAGAAACTACAGATAATTGCAAATTAGCGATTCACAAAGAATAGTTAAAGTCTTTTCATTTCACTTTGCCACAAAATAAAAACTTACTGGTGGGTACAGATCCTTTTTTATGGTTTGTTATCCACAGGGATTAGAGCCTCAAAAAGTTAGCACTGGAAACAAACTTAAGAACCTTAAAGTAGCCTTTGAGGGTTTTTGCTTCCAGCCAAGATAAAGTAACTGGAATTGGATTTCACATCTGATACACCTAAGAAATACAGAGGAAAGTAAACAGGACAATGGTATTCAAGACAGTGGACATGAGGCAACGAAGGGCAGTGATCTCTGAAAGGTGGGAATAAACAGAGAGAACCCTAGCATAGTGCTTGGAGAGAGTCTCTGGGTCACAGCATTGATAGGGAGAACTCAGACAAATGGTCAGTGGTCTCCCTGAGCTAGGTAGACAGAGCAGGGAATATGGGAAGGCCAAAGCAACTGGAATTGGCAAGTCAGAATTCCTGAGCATTACAGCATTCTGCCCTGGGAGTGCCCTTTTTCAGAGGCTCCCCCAGGCTTCAGCAGACTACTGATGAGCACATGCATGGGTGGAAACTGCCCAAGGCCCAGACAAAAACCATGTGCAAGGTTCAGAGCACATAATTGTCGGGGCTCACATAGGGCCAAGAATACTTCCTGTTCCCACCAACTGAAGTAGAAACCGACCTCACCATAGATCAGGTCGGATACTTAATTTTGAATAAGTTTAGCATGGGAACAGTTCTCATTCTGGGACCACAAGTGACAGGGAAAAGTGCTCCTATAGCAGGGTTTATGTTTTCCCCTTTAGTTTGTCACAGAATGTTGAACATTTATTGAGATTCCTTTTAGTTTTGAAAGGTGTCTTAAGATATTAGTTCCAGTCTTCTGATTGGTGTGTTTTCCCTGCTTTGGGCACACCTTGGAAGCAAGTATGTGTGACAACACAATTCATGGGCCAAGGTTATGTCCAAGGCGTCTCTGATGCAAGTTTTAAAGTATTTAACATAGTGAAACTTCCCAGAAGTTCTTCCAAATTGGGTTTGTGTTAATACTAAAATGAGATTTAGGCTAGAACTAAAAGGGAAAAGACTAGAACTGAATGAGTCCAAATCTTCACTGGAGTTGACAGAGATTGGAGAAGAAAAAGGGGAAAATAAAAGGAAAGAAAAAGTGCATTGTGAGAATTCCATTTCATCACAGTCCCCAGCACTCGGGGGGAGTGGAAATCCCCAAGGGCAGCTCCACATTGATGCTTAGACACCGACATGAACATCCTTGGAAGTACTGAGCAACGGCTCCCTGTTCTGGGTCATTTCTATTCCGTGCATGATCTCTGACCAAATTCACAGTTTGCATTTAATTTCCAGGGCTGGAAAAACATAACTACTTTTTATAGCAGTAAAGACATTAAAGGAGCCAATCAGATGAGACTGTGAGTGAGTGCAAAATCAACTGCCATCAAGGGATGGGGTGGGAGTTAGGAACATACTAGTTGGGTTTTAAGAGAGTACTTTGCTCACTTTTAGGGATACGTAGCAAAGCCTGTGAAGGATGGCAACAAGAGGACCCACACACAGTAAGAGGATGACGCGGGCATCCCCCCCTTTTTTCTAGTCTCTCCCACCCAGTTCCTCATAGCCAGATCCACCATCCAGCCTTGGAGCTCACCCTGACTAAGGCAGTGAGATACAAAAACACAAGATCTACCATCCAGGGAAACCTAGAACTGAGTCAAACTTCTGTAAATTACCCAGATTCCAGGGTCCCACGGGGATGCCCGGGCCCCAACATTGAGTGGCTTTTCAGACCTACAGGTAATCCCAGGTTCCCTCAGGGCTCCCCAGTTACATTGCCCTCAGCCATAAGATCAGTCCTTTTCCTGTGTTCCTATTGCTTATTTCTGATGAATCACTCTCACAGTACTTCAGTCTCTCTCCACACCTAGATGTCGCCCTGGACCTCAAATTGAGTGACCAGGACCCAGCTGCTATAATTATCTAAAGGAATCCTTTGCACTTATGAGTATGCTTGGTCACATGTCAGTCCCAAAGGGACGATCGGAAAGACAGCCAATACCTCTTGCCACTGGAGCGTTGATATATTTGGCATCTAGGGTCTCCATTGCTGGGCCCCTCACAAACAAACGAGTGGGCCTGTCAACGTTTGCCTGGCTAACATCTGGGCTTGCTCAGTCCTCCCCAGTCCCATTTACAGCACTGCCCCCCCATGCCTACCACCAACCTCTCTGCTCCGTCCACTCAGTATCTGCAATATGCCAGCTCTGGGACTTCTCCCAAGCCATTCCCACTACTTGGAGCCCTCCACTCTCCTGCACATTTGCCTAAGAAATGTTCGCCTATCCTTCAGATGTGCAATTAAATGTCATTTTAATGGAAAAGTTTTGTTGACTTCCCAGACTGGGTCAGGTCTATTACACACTTTCATCAGTAGTTACTGTGTAATTGTTTCATCTCTTTTCTTTTCTGGACAGTCAATTTTGCTCCATGAGGCCAGGACCCTGTTTGTCTTGCTAAGCACTGTTACCTTATCACCCTCTGCAGTGTTTGGCTCATAGTAGGTACATAGTAGATGTTGACATGACCTATGGGACTCAGCTCCTCAGCTCCATCTTTGATTCCACATTTGCTCTTAGCTCCTGACCCAACCTTAGGTCTTGAGTCAATCCTTTCTGCCTGTTCCAATGAGCTAAGACTCGTACACCCTGAACTCAAAGAATAGCAAAAAATAAAAGGGTCCAGAATTCCTAGAAATCAAAATGTGAACCAGAACACATTTCAAAATGTAAAATTGAAAAGAGGACCTATTCCATTGAATTCTACCTCTGGGCTTTTGATTGTGGAAAAAAAAATCACTTTAGATTATTACTTCTTTAAAAGGTGTATTATTAAGTGTAACAAAAAGTTGAATGAAAAAACCAATCTGAGTCCATCTAAAAGTAAGCCATCTCTTGTTAGAAAATGTCTTTTCAAAACGATATGCCCAAGAATGATGCTGACCACAAAACTCATCAGATGACCTGAAGCCGGTGAGAAAGCAGAGAGCTTGATAATGTCAAATGACTGGTGGGACTGGGGGCGGCGGGGGCGGGGGTCTGGATCATCTTGTGATCCTTCACCAGGAAAACTGCTAAACAGGAAGAAATACAATCCCCAGACAGGCAGGGCATTGCCCTAATTTCTTTTTTAAATTGTTGTTATTGTTTACCTCTAGTTTTCCACTAGGAATAAAACTAGCTTAAAAAAAGTAGAAGAGCACAAAGATTTCCTTAATTATAAAGTAGCGAGTTAATGTTTCCTTCAATAAAAATCACAGGCTGGAAGGAAATGAGGTTTGACGCTCAGTTAAACTGCAAGTTTAAAGCACTGGAGCGAGGACCAGAAGCCAAGGGAAGGAGGGTACGAGGGAGGATCACAGGCACGCGTGCACACACGCACATGCACACACACACACACACCAGAAAAGCTGAGACATTGGGGAAGTTCCAGGGAAAGTTGTGCTCAGGTTAACGTCTGGGGCACAAATAGGCAGAGAATATGTTATAATTGCTCTGGAAAGAAAAGTGGTGAATATGATTCTTAAATATATTTAAGTATTTGTATTCTTTTACATCCGGCTCTGGTTATACAATTCCAAACAAGAAAGGAATTACGACTATGAACAACAACACTTATAATTAAATCCCTATCATCTTGTCATCCCCATCCATGTTGCGGGACTCTGTTATAGGGAAAAGAATTGTTCTACTGTGGTGTCTCACAGTAGGTTTTTCCACTGAAAAACTTCCATTGAGAAGGTTTACGATGAATTTTTACTACGTTAAAGTCTATTCTAAAGTGGGCCACATATTAGAAAAGCTCTGGTATTCTTAATGTCATAAGGCGTTTTATTAAACTATTTTGAAGATGGACATTGAGGAGCAGATTCCCTTTTACCCATTCACCCATGAATGCAGTAAGGCTTTATTGAGTACCAACCGGGGCGAGGCCTCGGTTGCAGGTGAAAATGCAGAATCTATTAAAACATAACGCAGACAAATATAATTCACGGGAAGTAGAAATTATGGTTGATAAGTCCATGGTTGATAGTTGATCTGGGCCTATGAAAACAGGTAAGTTATAAAAAGGCCCAGCAGGAAGGAAAGGAACTTCTAGACATAAGGTGTGGTATGAGCAAAGATGGAGCAGAGCATCTATGGTATGGGTGTGGGCAGGAGTTTGGCCAGCACATAGGAGGTACCAAGGAAAACACACTGGGCACAGCTAGAAAGGAGATGGGGCCAGACTGCTGAACGCAAGCTAAGGACTTACAAGTCCACTCATTAACTGTGGTAGGAGAATGCAAGAGGCACGGCAGGGAGTGACTGAAGGAGTTGAGGGACTTACTAGGGCCACCACCATTTGAGGTGAGAAGTAATCAGAAACGTGCAAAACTTGGCTTCAATCTGGTTTTTGTATTTTTGAAATGAGCAGGGAAGAGAGGTTGATAGAAACTACTGTTTGATCTGGGACTTCCTGAAGTGGCTAAGCGGCTTAGAAGGTGCATTTGTGAGGTTATTAAGGTCAGAGGGACCCAAGTGCCCTTTCAGAACCCCTGTCATTGGTTCTCCAACAGAACTGTTCTGGTTTTCATCTCTATGGCCACAGTGGTTTCTAATGACCCAAGAGATGGAGATCATTAATTAAACAGAGAAAAAATAAACAGAAGATCAAGGAAAAAGCAAAAGAGAAATTGCTAGAGAAGAGAGGCAATGTCCCATAGACCAGAAGTTTAAAGAAGCTGCACAGGAAACTCCTTTTGGAGGTGGCAGTTCCAGGCTATTAGACAGCCCTTTATGGTCTTGCCTGCAGGGATGTATGTCACAAGCTGTTCAGAGCAGTGGGGAGGCTGTGATACTGTTGTTCTGCCAGGCAAGACTGCATTTTCCAATTTAAAGCTAAACTGCCCAGGAGCCAGGCTGTTTGTTTCAGAAGTGGGGGGGTGGGAAGAGAGAGAGAGAGAGAACGTATAAAATCCATGAGTTGAAATACCCACCAAATCTATCTGCATGCCTACTCTCTGGAACAGACGGGTTTTGCTTTTGTCCTTAGATTCTCTGGCATCCTCAGATACCACTGCCAGGAAGTCCCTGTGCCCTCTCAACAGGGTAATTAATTAGCTCTGTTGGGATCTCACAGGAGACTGGAGAAGGAAGTGAGGAATTCCCTTTCATCACCGGAGATTTCAGAAAGGGATTCAGATAACACTGGAGTGAGCCATGGCTCTCCTGCACGTCTATGCAATCAGGAAAGTATCGTGTCTACTCTGTGAATGAGCATGCGAATAATGGCAGTTTTGCTCATTAAGCTTCTTGACGTTTATTGCGGACTTACCACTCTGCGTCATGCTTTACATAGGTTATAGTTTTACAGCTTAACTTTTTACAGTTAATACTATTTCTTGAGTCATATTTCTTGACATGGAGATATGCTGGCCATTCTTTTTAATATTGTAAAACGCTTTCCTTGTCTGGCATTCTTGATCCTTTTCAGGCGTCCTCAAACTACAGCCCGCAGGCCACATACAGCCTGCCTAGGACATTTATCTGGCCCGCTGGATGTTTTTGCTGTCGCTGCCTGTCCTGCTTAGCAGCCAACTGGTCCCAGAGCCCCTAGTCCAACCCGCCAACAGTCTGAGGGACAGTGAACTGGCCCCCTGTTTACAAAGTTTGAGGACCACTGCTTTACACCCTCTATCATCTTCTTATCCATGCTACTTCTCATTGCACATACTATGTAATTTATAGTAGGTTTCTTTGTAGTCTTTCTCCAACTGCCAGAATGTAAGTTTCATAACTTCTCCCTTATTTTGTTCACCAGCTGTAACCCAAGTGTCTCTTGGAAAGATGACATTAAACAAATAATTATATGTGAGATAAAAACAATACCTCCCCAGAGCCTGTCATGGAGTATTAAAACCCAGTCATAGAGCCAGGAAAATGTCTTTGAAAAGCTGATCTTTGAGTGTATAGGAGTTAGGAGGGGAAAGCATGGGAAATGTATTCCTGTCAAAAGGAACCATCCATGACATGTTCCTGAAATGAGGGACAGGGTGGTCACATGGCTGGAACATAAAGAGCATAGGGCCTGGGGATGTGCAGTGAGGCTGTGGAAGAGACAGAGTCTAGCATACAGGGCCCGGCGGGGGCGGGGGGGGGTCATACTGAAATGACTTAGTTCTAAGAATGAAAGTAAATCATTGAAAGGTTTCAAGGAAGAAAACCTCCATGACTTGATTGGCTTCTACTAGATTGCTCAGGTGGCAGACAGTGGTTTGGGGGAAGGGGACAAGAGTGAAAACTGACACGGCCAAAGTCTGATCCCCTGGACAAGACGGGATGGTGGCTTGGGTTAGGGGTGAGGCCATGGAGACAGGTGAATGAATTCAAAAATAACTACAAGAGCAAAAAGATTCAGTAACTGATTAAAGGGGAGTTGTGGGGTGTCAAAATGCTTTGCCTTCCTTGTTTAAATCTCTCTGACTAAAACATCCATCGTCCCTGTTCTGTGTCCAGCAGAGATGGACAGCGTTCTGCGCCCCATCCTATTAAATCACCCTGCAGTCTCCACTTTAGTTTTCCTCGTGAATCCCAATTGAAGGCTGAGAGGAAACATCTGGCCCAGAATTGGACACAGCATATAGCAAGCTGTTCTTGAGATGTGCCTCAAAACATCTCTTTTTAAAATGCATACCGTGTTTAAAGAAAAATGATAAAACAATACCATATTGTAAATTTATTCCCCATGTAAGTTGAGGTCTCTAAAA
This sequence comes from Galago senegalensis, assembly GCA_963575145.1. Lineage (NCBI taxonomy): Eukaryota > Metazoa > Chordata > Mammalia > Primates > Galagidae > Galago > Galago senegalensis. The sequence continues at coordinate 11,153 of CAUYTI010112893.1, read as the reverse complement.
ATATAGGACTGCCTTTCCTTATTTTCCTTTTGCCTTTCCAATTCCTACAGATCCTTCAAGGCACAGTTCAATTTCTGCCTCTGCCGGGAAGCCTTCTCAAATGACAGTATTCAATTCAGTCAGTCATTCATAACAACTGTGCCTTGATGCTTCCAAAAGCCTCCCACGCTTTCTCTCTCACAGCCACTGATTTGGTGCTTAACCACAGGCAACATTTTGTCAGCAATGACAGGGTGGGGGGAGGCAAGCTCTTAATCCCTTGTCAGTCTCAGATTCGCCTTTGATGCTCACGTTTTGTAATTCACTCAAACTCCAAAGTCCTGATTTAACTTTCCACAGGCATATGTGTCTTCCTTCCATCCTGATTACAAACTATTGATACGAGACTGATCTGACTTATAATTCTTTGTGTCTCTCTCGCAGCATCTAGCATCCTGCTTTACATGCCGGATAAGTGAACAACATGTGCTGAATATTTATGGTTATTTATGTTTATTCCAAGGACAGCTATAGAAGAGGGAACCTGAAAATCTGCCTTTAGCTCCAACCTCCTCCCTTCCCACCTCACCAACCTCTACAACAAAGACTCGCTGGCACCAAATAGGCAGTCTTGATATGTAGCTACCCTGTCTTAGCTGCAAAATACCCTGTGAGTAATGCACAGTCAACAGGAGATTCCTATTAGCAGGAAAATGAAGTGAAACAACTAGCAGTTTCATCTGGTCCTTTTGCTAAAGTTTCTTTCAAAAAAACCCCTAACACTCAGATATCTAAAGAGAAGGATCAAGTATAATAACACACCTAATAAGCTCTGCATAAAACTGATTTTTAAACTTAAAAATGGCAAACACTTTGAAATCTACATTTTCTTTATAGTACTAGAGTATGAGATGGCTGTATATCCAAAATAACCTTAGGCCTCTTCTTTATCACATTTCATTCATTTCTTTTCCCATACCTTTTAAATCAGCAGGAGAGAAGTATCTCTAGTATGTGCATGAATATATATAAATAATGTATGTAACATGTTACAAATATATTATAAACCTACTACTTGTTTGAGGAACTAAAGAAAAAAATACAAAAAAAAATAAAGAGAAGGATCACAGGGATGAAGAAAAAAGCAAAATTTATATAGGATTTATTATTTATTTACTACAATCTCCGCAAAGTGACGCAATTATACACTGCATTTGTAGATGAGAAAACAGTTTACACAGAGTTTAAGCGGAGTGCCCAGGTGCACACAGCTTGTAAGAGTGAGAACTGGACTTCCCAAGAGGGGCCAGGTGTCTGGCCCCAGAGTGTGTCTATTTAGTGACCGCACAATTTCTTCTCCGGAGAAATTAAAAAGGAAGCAACGTACTGGATGCACCCCTGGCAACATCCATTCCCAGGGCAAATGCCTTGACTTGGAGCAGTGATTTTCAACTTTTCAAAATTTTTAAAGATCAAGAATTAAATTATTTTTGAAAGAAGTTCGAAGTACATTATTTTTTTTACTTTTTTCTTGATCAGTGTAATTTAAGTGTGCCGTGAAAGTTTAACTATAGGTTTGAGTGCACCGTGAGATTAAAAAAAAATGTTCAAAAAGACTGTTTTAGAGCCTGACAGGTGTGAATCTGAACCCAGGTCACAAGTGGAATCACCAATCAGCAAGAAAAACGTTAAAAAGCATTTGATTAACCATATTCTCCACAACACCGAGCAAACCCATCTGGACAACCAAGAAAATAAAACCCAGCAGGGAAAGTTTAGTGATGGGTCAGTGCTGGCAAAGCAGTAGGTCAAGCCCTGAGGATTTTATAAGCCCCAGAAAGCAAAAATCCAAAGCAATGTTGGGGCTGGAAGCTAGAATGCCCCCAACTTAATGGAGTAGTAAGCCCAATTGTCTGGAGTGTAGCACACCTTGCTGCAACGTCTCTAAAACATGGAAGAAATCGCCATAGCCGTAGCAACGTGTATATTTGCTGTTGGCACAAAATTCCCATATTCTTCCCTAAATAAATAAAGCCAGTCACAAAATCATTTGCATTGCCCTTGGGAAACTAGTCGCTTTTGTCACTGCCTTTGTGGATAAGCCAAAACTGTTTCTAACCAAAGCATTTACTTAGGGCGTTTGTACTGAGACAGGTGGGGTGCCATCCAAAAACCTTACAATTCTGTCCAAGTTTGTGTTAGGACAAAGACAAGGCAGAAGATAATCCTGCCATTTGGGGGTGAGGAACAAAAAATTGTCAGACTGCGTTTCAGCATGCATGCATACCTGGTTGAAAAGTAAAAATCCCAACCTTCAGAAAGACTTTTTGCTGGGTGCCCAGTACCACGTGATGTAACATGGAGTAACTCCCACAGCTTCCTTCTGATTCTCTGAAGCAGTTATCGTTTTATCCTCATTTTACAATGCGGATATTAAGGCTCAGAGAGGTTAAGTAACTTGCTCAGATTGTTACAAGGCTAACAAGTATCGAAGACAGAACATAAGCTGAATCCCGTGGCCCTAAAGTCAAAGGCTTTTTCTCATCCACCGTGCTGGCTCCTCCCCCTACCCCGCGCTCACTTAGGATAGCCAGGCTGCCAATATTCTGGGAGAAGAAAATACTGATTGACCCTAACTGAATACTATGAATGAAATATTTAGGATAATGCAATCTGGGGGTAAAAAGATATCCTGTGAGTCTAGTCCTAGTACCCAATCTATGCCGAGAGTTTTCAAAAAGGACTTTTACACAGTTTGAAAAAGGTAATAATTTTCCAGAGAGACACATAGATTTAAGGCCTGGAAAAATTCCCATATTCTTTTTTTCCTTATTTTAATAAATAGCTTATATTTTGAATGCCTCCTGTGAGCTAGGTGGAGGTAAGCTCTGCAGGATTGCTTTCTTGGATCCCCATGATAATCTTATAAGGTGAACACTATATTTATACTTTTTAATTAAAATCATGACCGTATACATTTATGGGGTACAATGTGCCGATTTGATATACAATGTGGAATGCTCAAATCAAACTGACTAACATAGCTATCACCTCACCTTTTTGGTGGTAAGACATTTAAAATTTACTTTTAGTTATTTTGAAATTTACCCTTGCATTGTGCATATCAGGTGAGATCCCACCAAAAGTCCACCCTCCCTCCCCTACCAATTGCCCTTCCCCTTCCCTTCCCCTCTCCCCTCTTCACCCCTCCCCATTGCTAGACTGTACTTGTGTTTTATCATTCATAGGAGTGTGTTTATATATTGCTTTCATAATAGAGTACCTTGGATTAATAACACCATTTTACGGAAAAGGAACATGAGGTTTAGAGTAGCTGCCTGACTTGTCCTAGGTCAGAGAACAAATAAGCCTTAGTGCAAGGTACACACCCAGTTTGTTAATGTGGTTTTCAAGATAGATGGAGAACAGTAACATAAAGGAAAGTAAAACTACTGAGTTCCTACAGTTCTCTAGCTTAACATCAGCAGACAACTGTGCTTATCTGAGAGTTTGTAGAGAGGTGTCCTGCCACATAGAACCCAGTCCTTTCTTCAACTTAATACATGTGCATCTCAACCCTTCTCTTCCCCTTTGGTTTCCTAGAGCCAAAATGTCTTGAAGCAACTGAGGCAACAGGCTAATGACCACAGATGAACCTACATTTGAACACCTGCAGGACAAAACCACTTGTTCCATTTGCAGTCAGCTATGATGATCAGAAAATCATACTTATATTCAGCTGACAATGCTGAAATGACATTTAAGGACCTCCCACTTGTATCTCTTGTAGGTCAAGGGCAAAAAACCACGCTGATGAAATGACATTACCAAAAGCAAAGAGATTTAATGCTATTCATTGAAGCACAAGTGATCTTGAAGGAAATTGAGAGATATTCTTTTTCAAGGACAGCTTTAATAGCTGAAGGGTTATAACGTTTTATATCCAGCCAAGCGTCCAGCCACAGACAACTTGTCACACTGAGGTGTTTAAATTTTTAAAAAATATTTCTATGACATTTTGAATCAATGCAAAAGGTTATAAACCAAAAATTAAGGGCTTCCCTCCCGATCGTATTTGTATCTAATTTGAAATTCTTTATAGTCCTATGATTTCTGCATAAATATTTATGGAATCCTGATTGTTAATTAGATTATGTCTTTTATCCAGGAATTTGCCCCATTTTATGTTCTCCATCAAACCTGAGCTTTTTGCCGATCATCCATCCATGTTAAACAAGTAATCACTTTAACAGCCTTAGAGGCTGCAGTTTAAATTCTATTATGTGCACTACATCACGGAGTGTATCATCTTTATTTTTGAACAAAAGTTTAAAGCTCAAATCTCATAACAAAATGGATTTCCCATGAGTAAGATTTCATTTTGATCAAAGAGTAAGAAGGTACCAAATTCCCCCAAAGCGAAGAAAGCAGAAAGCACAAATGAGCTTTCCATCCACAGAGCAGCCTTTTACACAGGTGTTCTCCCAGCGTCCCTACCACCACCCAGAAGTGGAGATTACGGTCCTACCTTACTGTGAAAAGACTAAGCAACTTGTTCAGTGTCACACAGCAACCAAGCAAAAATAATTCTGAAACCAAGTTCTCAGATACAACTGCACTTCTTCCCTGGTTCTGCACGTCAGGACAGTAAATGGGTACCAACCAAGAAGTGTAGGCCTTTTAACCTATACTTAGCATTATCTTAAGGGATAAAAAATTGGAGGGTGCTATCTTACCATTAAAGTTTTGTTAGCGTATCTGGCACTATCATGTCACAATAGGCAAAACAATTCCTCTTTATGGAAGAATCTTAAAGATAGTCAAAGGGTCTCAGATCCTGGAAAATGACCTGCAAATGTTGAACTATCATTGCACAGTTTGGAACACAATAGTTGCTCATTTCCAACAGCTGGGTCCCTATCCGTGCCCTCTTTTCATTTTGTGTGATAGAACTTTGTGATTGTTTGCGGAAGTGACCCCTTTATCATCCCTGCCTCAGCAGACTCTTCTCTTGAACTGTGGTTCTTACCACCATCTCTTCTGACTTGTCTCTCTTCTAGCCTTTCTCTTTTGTTCTAAAACCCATCATTTCTTCCTAGAAGCTTTAAACGTATATTGAGTAATAAATGTGCTGAGTGTAAAGGGTCATCTGAAAGTACAAGGTTTACGTGGTATAACCCCAATAGTTTCTCATTTCATCTTTCCTCAGCTCCATGGCCCACTTTTCAGGAGCACTTTGAGATATCTTAAATTGTTTCTTCTGAGACTTAGTAATTAGATTCACACATTAAAGGGAAAGTAGTGTGATGAGTATCATTAGACAGGAGAAAACCATTTTGATCCGAACCTTAGAGAAGGAAGTCTGGAAGAAACTGATGTTGCCACAGCCTAAACTACCAAAGTCTTCACATCAAGACAGCTCAAAATAGGATAAACTTGAGGCCAATGCTGTATCTAAATCTCTACATCAACTGATACCAAATACAGTATGATTTGCCTTAAGGATACAAATTCCGAGTTTGGGAAGGTTGTACTTTTCACTTTAATTCCTAAATACCTAGAATAATTCATTGAAGATCTTGAATTTTTATGTGTTTAGTAACATGAACTTGATTTTTCACACTGAAATTCCATTTCCAGGTGTTCTTGCAAGATTAGTTATGAGAAATCAAATAAGATCTACTTCGATTAAAAATGAAGTCAGGCATCACCAAGATTATATTATCAATTATATATGTAAGGTGGGTGTAGGTTTTTATCCTGTAGACTATTTAAGCACATAAAATTAAGGATGTATGACAAAGATGAGTTAAATTTAGTGTACATAAACTTGTCACGTGAAAGGTTAATGAAGAGTCCATTCGGTCCCACGCCTCCATTCACTCAGGGGAAGAGTCAGTCCTCCAAACTGTAGGAGAAGCTGTTGGCGCCTCCTTGGAGCCCCATGAGTCTTACTACTTTAGTTCATCTCATCCAACTTCCAACCTTGCAGTATCTGCAATATCTCTTTACCTGGAGCTACTTAACCTAGAGCAGAGGATAATTGCTCAACACCTACAATGCAGGCTGACATGCAGAGGAAGCAGCCCTCAATCAAGGTCTGATGGTACTTGGACTAACAATGCCTCAGCTTCCCCACCTTTTGAATGAGAAAACTCTGAGGCTTGCACTTTCTACTGTTTCAGACGTTGCCCATGGAGTAAGCTCCAGCGGCTCACAGTGGTAGCCGGCCTGCTTCATCCTTTGTTGGCGTCCTCCTTTCCAGTCTCACTTTCCCACTCCACGACTGGCATGTCTTGTGCTTTCAACTAGACTATTTGTACCTGATTCCTTGTCCCCCAGCATGTTTCTAGAGAGATCCAAACTAAGATGAAGGCCAGCTCTTTCCCTTGAATTCTGGCTTTCCCCAATTTCCCATTTCATCCTCTCTTCCTCTTCCTGGGACCCAAACTTCTCTCACTCTAGGAAGAAACTATCCCTTTCCAGATATCTTCCTAACTCTCTGCTCCTTATGCCCTTTCATCCAATCTAAAGACTGCTGTACATGTTGGAATTTCCCCATCTTTACTAATTGCACTGTGGCTTCTTTACCCATCTGTCTATCAAAGCTCTGTTTTCTAAATGTCAACAATGAATTACCAAGTGCTCGACCCAACTCATACTTTTCTGCCCCTAATTCATTTGGTTTCTCTGAAATATGTGAACCTTAAGAAACCATTTACCTTACGTTCTATTTATGTGGACTTCTGTGGCACCACTCTTGATTTTCCTCTCATATTTCTGATATGCCTCTTCCGCAGCCTACTTTGCTGGCTTCCATTCTTCTGTAAACTATACATTGATGTTCCCCAGGGTTTTCTTCTCAGAGTTCTCTTTTTACCATATACGCCCTTCCTTGGTATTTTCATTTCTCCCCATGGTTTTAACCATCATAATATGCTCACAATGCTCAAATCCATACATTTAGGATTGATAATGCTTCTGAAATTATAGCCACCACCCCCATTGGACATATTTACTAAATGCTTATAGCACCTAAATTTCATCTATTCAAGACTGAATTTGTTAGTTTTTACCTCCAAAAATCTGCATCTTATTTAGTGAAACCTCCATATGCCCAACCATGCATCTAATCTCTCAAGAATTATGATCTGATCATGTCAATTTTACCTCTTATTAACAAGCGAATTTCATTTCCTCAGTACTTCCCCAATACTCTCTCCTTTCTAGCTCTATTATCACAGAAAAATCAAGTGAAGTAGAAACCAAAAAGTGTAAATTGGATTAGGTGTTTAGAATCCGGCATTTGACATCTGTCATTATTATAGCTCATTATAAGTCTTCACGAGCTCCCTCACATGGCATCATAACCTCCTGTTTAGGTTCTTTATCTCCCGGCTTTATTCCACCCACCAATCCATCCTCAATACTGCCATCAAATGATCTTTCATAATAAGTGGGATCATTTCAAGGTCAGGCTCATCAGTACATAAAAAACAAAGTTTAGCCTACTTTATACATCATGTGACGACTTCATTGCCTTAGCTCTGCCTCTGCTCGCTATTCAGAATCACTTATAGTTCTCTACAAATAATAGTCAATAGCTCTACTTAGCTTTTGAAATCCAGCTATTTCATTTTTCTGGGAAAACCTTTCCCACCACTTATCTGTCCATTGATATCCCATTCATTTATTAAAATCTCCCTTGAGTATTTCCTTTCTGTGCTTCCCTGACCCTGTGAGACAGAATCAATCATTATGCCTTTTCTAATACTTCTATTCCTTATATGTAACTCTTTTGTTGTATGCAATAGACAAAGTTCTATTAGTTTGCCTCTCTGACTGTTTCTAATACTAGATGGTAAGCCCCTCCACCCACAACAAACTAGAATTCTATTCTACAGTGAATATCTGTCAAATACCACTAGTAGTTTATAATATACTACTTTGAAGCACTTTATGTACTTGTTAAATAACCATTATATGTTTTGAATCCCCATCTTCCTTTCTGACAGTACGTTTCAGGAAGACAAGGCCAGTGGCTGTTTTGTTCTTTCCTGTAACTCCAGTGCCAACCCTAATGTCTACCAGAGGATGTGTTCATTAAGTCCTTGTTGACTAACAGGCTAACTCCTTGAGGATAAGACCTATATTTTATTCATTTCTAAATGTGTTCCTCAAAGTTCATGTGCTAGTAACCTAATCATTAATGTAACAGCGTTGAAAGACAATACCTTTAAGAGGTGATAAGATCATGATGGCTCTGCCCTTATGAATACATTAATGCTATTACCATGAATGTGAGTTCCTGATAGAAGCTTAAGTTCAGCCCCCTTCATCTCTTGCACACATGTGCTTTCCTGCCCATCTACTATGCGATGACGCAGGAAGAAGTCTCTCACCAGACATAGGCTTCTTGTTCTTAGAACTGTAGAAAGAAACCTCAGCTCTTTATAAATTACCCAGTCTTAAATATTCTGTTATAAAAGCACAGAAGATACTAACACAATCTCCTTACATTAGTTCAACAGCACTTGCCCAGAGTCAGCATTAATAAATGTTGTCTGAATTGAGTGTCAGTCGCCCTATCCACATGGCATGTGAAACAAGCAAACAGTATGTTTTCTTACAGTTAGAAAATTGCATTTGCTTTGCATAATTTTGTACATTTCTGCCTATTCCTCATTGTTTTTGCATGTCATCAAACCAAGAACCCCAATGGGTGAGTTAAGCAAAGAGTGACAAACAGATTGCTTTTGTCATGCCAACTTGAATGGATTTATAGTAGATGCTTCATGTTTTGTACTGGGAAAGACTGAGGCCACGTGTGACCTCAGAGTAAAGCGTAAGATGATGAATTTGCAATCATTTATGGACTCAGCAAGATAAAGTAACAGCATAAGTGCTACCTGGTTGCCATCCCTTTTGTAAACCAGAAGTGGTGACACCCACAAGGTTTCACTGGTACCTGCTCAACCATTCATCCAGAATGTCAGATAACCTGGTAATTAGTTTATTAATTATTAAGATACTGCTCTGGTATTCAGTCTAACTGTAGAATATTTTAAAATATTACTTATCTCTCATTTCTACCATAGCTCATACTTGCCCCTGCTTAAATGATGCTAACATATTTTTCCTTGAAAATAAGTACAAATATTTGAAGCCACATTTTAAAAAAAAGGCCTTGGGGTATTTCAGCAAGTAAGTTTCTTAGAATGACTCAGATTTATATAAATTCTATTCTACAGTGAATATTACCACCTTATATATTGTTCTACAGTTTAAAGTTGTTTCTTCCCCATTATTCTATCTGAGAAGGTTTCCAAGGAATGGCACAGTTGATCCATAACACTAACAAATTCCTATTATGTTATCTAGTTTATAGAATATTTCCTATTAACTACACATGGCATTCTTTTCATCTGATTTGACCTTTAAAAACATACCACTTGGACTTTTTCTGTCTTAGAGACAGAAAGTGCTGCCATTTTACCGTGTTCTCTCACAGGCTACCCTTTAAAGAGATTATTCAGGGGAAAGATCCATTTAATTGGAAATGGCAACGCTGCCCCAAATACAAAAGAAACACAGCAGACCAAAAACGTGAACTGTGCATATGCGAGTGAACACAAACTCCTCAAACTCAAGCAGAAAGCAAACTGCACCAGGAGCAAGAGCCACTGCCCTCAAAGGCCTGTTAAAATGTCATTTGGTTTGAGGCAATGAGATGGAGCTCACAGTAGGTCAGAAAAGCAGCAGCAGGTCATATCCCAACAGATGAGCAGGAATGTAGGTCTAAAGAGAAGCCAGGCTAGCAGCTCTCTGCAATCCACAACATAACTGCTTAGTTGATAAAGACTGTTAGAGGAGAACACGGTGATGGACAGGCAGAAGGCAGCCATCCCCAGATCATGACACTCACTTGTGATTCAGTTGTTTTACTGAATACCACACCATATTTTTTTTATTTTTATTAAGTTATAAACACATAGACCATGTATATATTGATGCCTTTATGGGTACAATGTGATTTTATACACAATTAGGAATGCTTACATCAAACTAGTTAATATAGCCTTCACCTCATTTACTTAATTATTGTGTTAAGACATTTATACTCTATACTTAATAGATTTGACATGTACCCTTGCAATATGAACCATAGGAGTGGTCCTACCATTTACCATCCTTCCATCAAATCTCCCCCCTCCCGTTACTTTCCTCTTCTCTCCTTCATCTTGGGCTATAGTTGTCCAAAAGACCAAAAATCACTTTACAACAAAGATATTTGCACCAGATCGTTCACTGCAGCTCAATTCATAATTGCCAAGTCATGGAAAAAGCCCAAGTGCCCACAGACCCATGAATGGATTAATAAATTGTGGTATATGCATACCAGATTATTAAATGACAAGTATTGAAGGTGGGTGCCTGAGATTAAAACAAACATAAAACATAACAGATTTTGTGAAAAGGCTGTTGAGACAAAAAGGCTCAATCCAAACTGTGGAATTCTCCAATTGAATTGTTCTCTTCCACTCTACTCTGATATTCTTCTGAGACTAGTGGCCCAAATAAAAGATAACTAATAATCAGAAAGGCAATGACTTGAGACCTATGCTACAAAACCAAGCTGGCAACATCAAAACACCACCAACAAAAACATCAAAACTCCACAACAAAGGAAAAAAGAAGAAATTACATTAAGATTATTTAACAGAAAACCCACCCAATAAAAAAGGAATATTTCAACAAATAAACCTCAATAAACATAAAAATGCTACAGATAACTCTGAAAAGAGCTCAAAGAAGAGATACAGAATTCCATATAGGTGGTTATTCCATATAGGTAATATTGTGGAAGACAATAAAAGAGTGACTCAACAAAGTTCAAGAAAGAAATGGAGAAGAAATCTAAAAGTATGACAAATTAAAGTCCCATTAGAAACACAGATACAAAATAAACACCTGAAAACAGAGCCAGGGATATGGTGGAGAGGCTTAAGGAAATGACATAAAATAAGGTTAGAGGGGGCGGAGCCAAGATGGCGAACTGCAGCCAGCTTTTTACAGAAGCTCCCGTCCAGAAGGAGGCTGAAAGGACAGAAGCTTAGCAAATTAGCTGATGGTTTAGAGCAGAGGCAAGAGAGAAGATTGAAGAGCGTACTTCA